>PVJI01011706.1:0-41614 GCA_004026765.1 Micronycteris hirsuta
GAATGTTAACTGTAATTGAAAAATTTTTATTTTTTCAAAATAAAACACAAAAGCCCTCCAGGTGACTCTAATGCAAAGTAAAGTCTGTGGACCAATCACTGACACAGGAGAAAAAGAACAGTGGGCTGGATTCTAGTCCTGATCTTTTATATTGTGTGACCTTGGGTTCATCACTCAACCTCCTCTTCCTCCATCTGTTTACACACAAAGTGTAAAAAATGCTATATTTTCATTATATGCACTTAATGCGCCAATGCTAAATCTTTCCATCACAGTCCTTAAGGACCCCTTTCCTTAGCCTTGTAATTATATGTTTGCAAGTATCTTAAGTAAAACTTTCTTTTCTTTCAGCCTGGCCTTTTTCTTCTCTGGTGAGAATTTACCCAGACACATAACCTTGTCATCTTCTTGCACTTCTCACCCTTTCAGCTTCTGGGACAGCCCCCTCTTCTGGTTTCCCTCCCACCTCTTTGGATGTTCTTCCTCGGTTTCCTCTGTTGGCTTCTTAGCCTCTGCTCACTCCTTAACTCCTGGTGTTCCCATCCTGGTCCTGGGAACTCGATATACAATTTCTGGGTGGCCTTGTCCACAACTGGACATTAGCTATTTCTCAAATAAGCTGATGACTTCCAAACAGTTCATTCTCTTAAACTCCCCACATTAAGGCACCTGTTATAGATCCACAAGGCCCCTCAAATGAATGCAGCGGGAACGGAGCTCACTGTCTTTCCCCCAACCTGCCCTTCATCCTCTTTTCCCACTAAGTGGCCCAAGTCAGAAACTGAGAGCTCCCAGACGCTTCCCTCTGTCCTTCCTTTTCATCCCGTCAGTCACCGAGACCTGCAGGTCTCCGTTCTGGGATCTCTTTTTAGGCCTCTCTCTCTTCTTCACTTTCCAGTGACTGCCTTTAACGGGTCACCAGCTTCCTGCCTACCCCACTCCAGTCTGTTCGCCACACTGTCTCCCAAAACACACAGTGGTGCTAGCTGCCGTGTAAAGTCCCTCAGTGGCTCTCGGTGGCTTTCAGGGTGTTGTTCCAACTTCTCTGCTCAGTCTTATGGCCACGTACCTTCTCCTTGTACCACACTCCGGGCCATGTGTGGCTGCGGGTTTCACGCCCTGCGCTTCGCCACTGACGCGACGTTCTCCTGGCATGTCCTTCCCCCTCTCTGACTCCTATGTGGTCCTTAAATGCTGTCCTTGGCCAACCCGCCAGTCTGACTGAGCTTCCCGTTCCATGCCCCCACCACACTGTGTTCTAGCGCAACCACAGCCCTTATCACTGCTCCCTAGGATCGCTCGTGTACCTGATCACCGAGCCACCAGACCAGAAGTCGCGGGAGAGCACGATGCCTAGCACAAAACAAGTGCTTGACAAATTAATATTTATTTTTCCTTATATATAATACATTTTTCCCTTAGCCATTTCTTTTTTTATATCAGCTAAGTGCATTGATGTTTCACATTTCCTTTACCTTAAGCCGTCCTTTGACCAGACACGGTACAGGCTGTTGGGGACAGTCGTCTGCCCTTGATCCCAAACCAGAAACTAAGAGGGTAAATTCAACCAGAGGGAAATCCTCTGAGCAGAGGTCTGGGGGCGGGAAGGAGTGACAGCCTGTCTGTCCGTGGGAGTCATGACATTTTGAAAACACCAAGTTCTCTGTCACCTTGAGCTTGTGTGAAGCAAAAGGGGTGACAGAGGCGGGGGCTTTTGTCCTCTTTTGTGGGCAGATTTCCCCAGTGAGTTTTCTTCTTGTGGTGCCTGTGGCCACGAAGGAGGCTGCCCCAGGAACCCCCCCCCCCTATTTTTAGCTTCGGTTCAATACCCCACAGACAGCAGCCGTCCCGTGTACCTCTGCATTTTCATGCTTGCTGTTGCCAGTATGAATCACCCAGGGTTGACCCGAGGAGCTGCTAGATCTGAAGTGAGAATAAAGACTTGGGGTGAGAAGGTACAGTCTTTAACGGTGGAAAGTTGCCAAGGTGCCCTGGCATCTCATGTGTCTAATACCTCCCTGTGCTGCTTTTAGGAAGCAATGTTCGTAATGTAATGTTATTGTAATGAAGTTCCTTTTGACCAGAGTCCAAGATGGGGAGCCGGCACTGGATAATCTAAACTCCTCCTCAGGATTTCCTCTTTAGGGGAAACTTACCTGGGAAGCGAACAGTTGTAGATGTTGTCTGAGTCAGAGAGATTACACACCATACGTTATTCTCGCCACACCAATGGCATTTCCTTTGAAATACTGACTAGGTTAATTTTTGTACGCTTTGCCAAACTAGGTCAAGGTCTTGAGGGATGATATTTTGTATTGCAAATGTTGCTATTTCTGAAAGCCATCAAAGGCTCACCCTGGAAGGGCAGCTGATGAGCTTTAACAGCGGCAGGACCCCTGGGTCCAGCCAGTCACGCATCCTTGGACTTCAGCCTTGCAGTAGGGAGTTCTGATGACGCATTGCCCTGCTGGACAACCTGCGTCAGCCAGACCGACGCAGCCTCCTTCCCTTTCCATCCCCAGAGGATTTTTGACACAGCCAATACTCTAGGCAAGTGTTCGCCTAATATCTCTAAACTAGAGCTTCTGCCCTAATTTTCTTCTTTTTTTTTTTTAGGCTCTTTTTTAATCTTCAACTGAAGACATGTTTATTGATTTTAGAGAGAGAAGAAGGAAGAGAAAGAGAGAATCATCAGTGTGAGAGAAATATTGATCAGCTGTCTCCCACACACACCCTGACCAGGGATCAAACCCACAACCTAGGTACGTGCCCTGACCGGGAATCAAACCTACAAACTTTTGGTGTAAGGGACAATGCTCCAACCAACTGAGCCACCTGATCAGGGCTGCTCTAATTCCCTTTTTGATCTCTTGTCCTGGGGAAGTGGACTAAGCCATAAGCAAGTTTCTAGAATTACATCTATCTCTGTACTGAAGATTTTGAGAGGGTAGTGTCCTCTTCCTTACCCTCGGTCCCATCCCAGAGGTTACTGTCAGGCAGCAGCAGAAGAAAGAAGAGAAGGGGGCACTACCTAGCTCTATCTATAATCTCTTCACTTCCCTTACTAGTGTTCCAACCCCTGGTGGGCCTGAGCTCCCTGGAGGCTCTGCTCTGACCTCCAACAGCCTGCGCTCCACAATGCTGCCTTTCTTTGTAAATCGGGAACGGTAACACCTGACTCTCTCCAAGGCCAGAGCAGCTCCAGCAGAGTGTTGCTGGGAAGAAGTGCAGACTAGCAGTGGCCAACTGGGTGGCATCTCACTCTGGAGGGTTTTAAATTCTGCCAGAGCCATTCAGGCTGTCCTGCAGGACATGGTAGGTCACTAGAGGTTGTTACAGGAAACAGCATGATGGAAATGTGTGTTAGAAGCAGTGGTGAAAGGGGATGTAACTGTATGATTTTAACCCTTTCATACTACTTGAATTTTTAAGGTATTTTTTAACCATGTGCAAATGTTGTTTCGATTTAAAAACTAATTAATTTTTAATGCTACAGGTAATACAACATATCATTTGTGCCAATACTTTTGAAAATTTAACAAATAGGAACAGTCAAGCAACATGGTAGAGTATGGAAAACAATGGGAAGCCGGCACTGGGCCCCAGGTTTGGATGCTGGCTTCTGCGTGAGTGACTCAGCCTTCCTGAGTCTCAAATTCCTTTACAACAGAAATAATGACACCTACCGACCTGAATGGTTGTGAAGACTAAATAGGGTAAAGTCTATCAAGTGTCAGCCCGGGTAAATATTTAATAAATGTAAATAACTAATTGAGAGACTACCATGGTAAAGCAGGGCCTGCACTAATGTGGGGACAGTGGAAATGGAGAGGGGATGGGCTGGAGTCATTTCAAAAACAGAATGAACCACAAACACAACTCAGAATGGCCACCTCACAACTGTCAGAATGGCCATCATTAACAAATCAACAAACAACAAGTGCTGGCGAGGTTGTGGAGAAAAGGGAACCCTAGTGCACTGTTGGTGGGAATACAGACTGGTGCAGTCACTGTGGAAAACAGTATGGAGTTTCCTCAGAAAACTGAAAATGGAACTGTCTTTTGATCCAGCAGTTTCGCTGCTGGGATTATACCCTAAGAACTCTGAAACACCAATCCAAAAGAACCTATGAACCCCAACGTAGCAGCACAATTCACAATAGCCAAGTGCTGGAAGCAACCTAAGTGCCCATCCGGCAAATGAGTGGATCAAGAAACTATGGTACATTTACACCATGGAATTCTATGCAGCAGAGAGAAAGAAGGAGCTCCTACCCTTTGCAGCAGCATGGATGGAACTGGAGAGCATTATGCTAAGTGAAATAAGCCAGGTAGTAAAAGACAAATACCACATGATTTCACTTATAAGAGGAATCTAATGAACAAAATAAACTAACAAGCAAAACAGAACCAGACACATGGAAACACGGAACAGACTGACAGCTGCCAGAGGGGAGGGGGGAGCGGGAACGGTGGAAAGAAGTGGAAGGGATAAGTCAAAGAACATGTATGAATGACCCATGGACGTGGACAACAGAGTGGGGATGGACTGTGGGAGCAGACGGTAGGCTGGGCAGAGGAGGACAAAAGGGGGAATAATTGGGACAACTGTAATAGAATAAACAAGAATAAAAACAATAAATTTTAAAAACATATAAAATTAAAAAACAGAATGAACTGAACTGATAGGCTATGGGGAATTCAGGAGATTTCCCTTGGGACCGCAATAAATGATGTACTGTAGTCACATCTCAATGTCCAGTCTCAATGAACACCCTCAACCCCACCTTCCTGAAATCCCCTCTTTAATAAAATGTGATTCTGCAAAAAACAGTTATTCCACAGATGGCCGGAAGATGTCGCTGCAGACAGTACCATCCATATTGTGCTCCCCATCTCGGTGTCCCACCCTGCCATTTAAAAATTCCATTGTTGCTCCTTATCTAACTCCCCTTACTCCAGGCTCCTGTCCTGAGCGTAGCCCCCTCCTTTTCCTGTGAATCCTCACCTTTCTCTCTATGCTCCTGCCCTGATGCCCTGGCTACCTGGTGGTGGATTTGAACCCTTCAAGACAGCAGAGCCAACGTTGTGACTAGGTTGTACCTGTGCTTCCCTGCACTCTCTCCATCATCATGTGCATACAGATGATTTACCAAGACCTGTATCCACGCCGTCACCCACCCGCATTCTCCCTAGCCTCTTCAATTCCCATCGAGGAAAGTAGGGGCACCCCTATGCCTCTTCTCCCACGATCTCTAACTTCACTTCTAAACTGGCCCAGTTTTCAAATGTTAGCATTTCAAGATTTGGTGATGTTAATCTACCCATTTCTGAAAATATCAGTGTTCTTGGTAAAATATTCCCTAAATTGCAGCCTATAAACAAGCTTAGGATCTAGAAAATGATGAGCGTTGCTGAGCCAAGCCGAGTGACTTAGCCTCGGGGATACGTCAGAGTCCTGGGACCAGACTCCTGTGACTGAGAGCTGGCATCAAAGGGAAAACGCTCCAGGCCAATTTCCCCCTTTCTCCCAGTTCAAGGCGTCTGTTTGTGACCCTTCTTATTCAGTCTCTCATCTGCTTCCAGTATATAAAAATCAGCCTAAGAATATCTTTCGTAATTAATATTTTTATAGGTATCCCTCATTCATAGTCTCAGGGATAAGCTTCCAAGACGTCTCAATGTTTAACACTCATCCAGGTAATCTGCGGCTCTTCTGTAGACAACAGAGGCTCTAAAAGGCAGTTGGGAAAGATTTTACCTTAGTGATTCCAAGAAAGAGCTGTGGATCCAGGTTCCTAAATCTTTATTTGTAAAGTAAACATTTTTAGCAGCTATGATTCTGTTTACCTCTGTCCTAAACCATTCCCCTGACTTTGGACCACAGAGGAAAAAAATCGTTTCTGGTGGTGGTTGTGGCCTCTGATGCTGCAAAGGGCCATGAGCCCCTCACCTGGTCAGGGCGCCCAGGACAGGAGGCCTTTGTGCACAACTGCGCTGGCGCGCAGCCTCCTCCCACCCTGACTGAACTCCACATGAATCTGCCCCGAAGACAAAAGAGCACCTATACTGACATGAAGAGGAAGCCACGGGCCTCCACCCCTTCCTCATCAACCACTCCTCCCCAAACACAGCAGAACGTGAGCAACCTGCACACCTACAGGTGTTCCGTGGTTACTGCCAACAAACAGTGGAAAGCGAGAGCCCGGGATTTCGGCCGGGGGCTGTCACGTGCGGGCCGACACGTGCGGCCTCCTCCTTCCCGGCGGCGGGTCACCCCACAGGAAGACTGGGGCGCGGCAGGAACCCCTCAAGGAGATGTTTACTGAAAGCATCTGAGTTTGAAGAGAAAGCAAAATGAAGAAACAGAAAAACAAAACAAAACAAGCAGTCTCCGTGAGAAACCAGAATTTGCTGAGCTTGTTATTTTTATTTTACTGTGTATTTAACAGTCTTTGGGGGGGACGGAAAAATAGTTTTTGCAGGCTTAGACTCTCCAGTTCCAACCTGCCCGCCAGAGGCAGACCAAACTTCCTGGACAGACACACTCCCCACCCCCCCACCCCCGGCCTCCAGTCACACGGAGGTGCAGAGACCCCACGAACCTGCGACCCCGTGACCCCAAGAGAGCAGAAGGCAGGTGCCTACCTCCAAGGCACCCTGAGAACATCACCCCTTGGCTGAAAGACAGTTTATAAACTCAGGGTCTGTGCGCTCCGTGGAGCCAAAGGATGCAGAAGTGTATTTTGTTTGGTTTTCACAATATTGTAAAATTTGAAAATGTTCACATCAAAATCCATCTTCTGATTTTTTTTCTTTAACAAGGGGGTATCAGTACTGAACTCAAAGTGCTGTTTGGCAAAAATTGTGCGAGCTGAGTGTGAGAGACGCTCTCTTGGGTCTAGACTGCCAGAGATGCTGCCACGGCCCCTGGGCCTCACAGGGTCGGCTTCACTCCTCCGTGAAAACTGCCTGGCCCCTGGCCCCTGTGGGTGGGTGTTTGAGTTCGGTCCCTTTAAAGTTCTGATCCTTACTAAATTGCAGAATGCATAGCAAAAGAAATATATAAAGGTTTCAACAGTCTTATTTTCAGGTCACTATGAATGAAGGTCCTGACGACTGTTTCTCTGTGGGGAAATCCAGGGCTTGGGAGCTTCGGGTTTTGAGGCGGATGGATAGAGGTGGTTGCTTACCAAACAGGAGGAAAGAATACTGAGCCTGGGACTGGAGGCAGAGTATAAATTCAGGATTTCACTGCAGGGCTGTCCATCACAATGGGCCTGACTCTCCCGGCCTTCAGGACTCTGTCCTAGCTCCTCTCTCTTCCAGCCTGGCTGCATTCAAGTTGCTGGGGTTAGAACAATTTTGGTTGAATCTGCCAGGGCAACTGACACAGAACACTTTGCCCATGAGGTAAGAAAAGCCAAATACTGGACCACTTGGCTGAGCTTAAAGAAAAATCCCCATGTTACCAGGCCACTGGGCACTTCAGGCAGTAGGTGCGGCTCACGTTGTGCACTTCCCACCCAGAAAAAGCGCATGAAGTCACACCAGGCACTTACGACGCTCCTTTCCCCACGAGGGCACTTCTGCCCACAGTGAAGCCCTTGAACATCACTGGTCATCCCATCATTCCCTGTGGCTGCTTTCTGCGCCAAAATACAAAGCAGCATCGAGGTTAACTTATTCAGACTTTTGCCTTTTGTATTAAAAAAAAAAGCCAAATGATATTAAAAATGATTTATCTATGGTTTAATTGACATCATTAAAATGGTCAAGATTAGCAAAAATGTTTGACAATAAGCTGGGGAGAACTCTAAGTGCTCAAGAGTCCACAAAGGCCTTTCTAAACCAAAAATCCATTCTGCTGTCTTCTTCTGCCCCTTCTGCTCATGTTTTCTGATTTCCAAGTATGTTCTTTATTGCCCAACTTGCAATGTTTGTATTTAAGCCCTATAGAGTTTATACACATGACAGAGAGAAAACCTGCTGGATCACATTATTCAAACCTGTCTCCCAGGTTGCAGAAAAACAAAAGGTACCTCCTCGGGAATCCCCACTGTATCGACAAGTCATCAAGGCTCAGCACCTCCCCAAATTTCCAAAAGCACTCTGACAAGTGAGGGAATACCTGGGACCGACTCTTACCACCAGGTGTCACACTCAGCAATCAAGAATAAAGACCACCAGGCCCTGAAGGCCGCCATAAAGGGGGGTGCAAAGATACTTAATTCTATGATACTTTTGACTTACGCACAATTTTCTTTCCAATAATTATTTTAAACCTGCAGCTAAAAGCCCTGTTCTATGGTACCCTTTACTAGTGGGGCATTTCGAATATGACATTTCTGTACTTTTTTACACACATGAATATCCCCCATAGAGATAAATAGAGGGTGGTAGATGTTCCCCTGACGATTGGGGTAGAAAATACTTGTAGAAAACATTTTCCAAATTAGCTCTGGCTGGTGCGGCTCAGTTGGTTGGAATGTCGTCCTCTAAATCAAAAGATTGCAGGTTCAATCCCTGCCAGGCACAATTACTGGGCCAGTTGATGTTTCTCCTCCTTTCCTCTCTCTCCAAAAGCAATGAAAAAAGGTTCTTGGATGAGAATTTATTAAAAAAGAAAGAAAATATATATTTTCCAAATTCTAGTCTATTCAGTCTCGTTTTCAAAATGTGTTTTCAAAACTGTTAATACTACTACAACTGCTTTGGCCAAACTATTAATGTGTTGGGATAGAAATTAGATGAACCACCACAGGGTACCTAGGTGAGTTTCTCTGCATTTCAGTTTCTTTTTAGGAAAGTAGGAACAAGATTTATCTTACAAGATTAGTTCTGAGAACAATGTGTTACCTAAAGTGTTGGAATACTTCCAAAAATTTATACTGTGAATTTCCAAGAGACATGGTCACCCTTAAGCAGAGTTATACATGCATTTGTAGGCAAGTAATACAATTTTTAAGATGGTAAAAATAAACAAAATTAAAACTAAATAGCATTAGATCCTATTTTGTTATTGTAAAAGCAGGTATACCACAGTGCAGTTAACTGAGCTCTGCAATTAGTACACAGTGAATTAGAAGCAGATGCTGGAGTTGAGATGGACTTCACAGCCACTGTCCCACGTTGCCTCAAAAACTGGATGTCTGTGTATCCCATGCCTGCAGTTTTCGTTTTGGCATGCCATCATTACCCCCCTGAGGTTTATTTCTTGGTTTTACTTTTTTCCCCTCATATTTTGTTTGTCACTCCAACTGACCCAGGTCCCCTCCATTCCGATATTGGGGGTGGGGAGGGGGAGATTCAGAGAAGAGACAGGTCAGTTAGTACATGACCAGTCAAGTTAAAGATGACTGCAACCATTGCCAGAAAGTTCTATAAAACTGCAGAGGCCTCCTTGGGCTAATTCTGAAGAACTCTGGCAGAAGTTGCTTTGTTTTGCCTGGACCAATTCTAGAAGTAAATCCATGCAATTTGTGGCTCTTTGGCTAGGAGGTGTGGGGTGCAAAGAGGGGCATACGTTCCATTTCTGCAGGTGAAGCCAGAGGATGGCGGGCCCGTGCTACCCACATTGCATGGATATGTCTAACTGCTGCCCTTCCCAGCACACGCCAGCAAGGAGCCAGGATGGACAGGAAGGGGCAATGTTAGGGCTGCCTTTAGTCTCCTGCAGAACGCCTAGCAGCTACATTCTTAGCCAACCTTAAGGCCCAATCTTGGGAAAGGCACTACTCAACCCATTCTTCTGCTTCCTTCTCCAAATGCTTCTGGAAAGTCACCCAGCTGGACACCCAGGATAAGGATCAGGAGCCATTCTCTGCAGCGGCACAGTGCAAACCAATCAGGGAAGACGACCTCAACAATTATTTTGTTATTGCAAAGTATCTATAACCTCTACTACAAAAATGTAACACCTTGCCCTACTTGAAAAAAAATTATGTTGACACTCAGAATTCCCCCCTCCACCTGCGTAAGGGCTGAGTGCGTGCCCCTCCCCCCGTCAACAGAGTTGTTAATCCCGAAAAAATGGTTTGAGGAGTCTCCATGGATTTATATTTTTAAGGCCAAAACTTTCACAACTTCTACCTGAGGAAGGGGCTGGGTGAGCGCTGCATGTCCCTGCGCTGCGAAGAACCTGCAATGGGCAGGAACGCAGAGGCAGCCCTTCTCACAGCCGGGGCGCCCTCCCCGGCTCAGGGAAGTTTGGGGAAACAGATCCCTACACCCGGCCATCATTTCCACTCGCTTTTTCAAAAGATCAAAAACGGAAAAGACCGGCAGGTTGGCAAACCCCAATGAGGAACCGCCCAGCAAGCCTGTGTCCTTGGGATCTCAGCAGCGGACGACCTCAATCCAATCCATCGTGGGAAACCCCAGGCAGGGAAAGGTTTATTGCAGAGGGACAAGATTACTGAGAGCAGGCTGCAGGGAAGTACCGGGGGAGGGGGGCCTTGTCGGGAGGACTTTCCAGCCACTCAGCTTTCATCAAAAAGTTCCCTGTACATGACCCCAGTGGCTCATCACAGGGAGTTTCTCTGATGAACCCCAGCTCAGGGTTTAAATTGCTTTTCCCCTAGCTTAAAGACGAGGCCAGTTCTCTTTTCTGGTCTGACTGGCTTGGAAATTCCCCGAGCCTGACCCCGCCCCTGAGAAATCCCCTGCCAGCGTTTATAGGGCGCCGCGGCGGCGCTGCCGAGCCCACAACTGTCCCAGCCTGCCGTCCCGCCTGCCAGAAACACTGCGAGGGAGCGATCGCGAAGCCCGCAGCCGAGCGCACCTACGGAGCAGCGCCAGAACAGTCACCACGGCCATGTTTCACCCTGCCGAGCACGCCCAGGACTGGGCCATGGAGGGCCCCCGGGACGCTCTCAAGAAGGAGCGGTTGCTGGACGACCGCCACGACAGCGGCCTGGACTCCATGAAGGACGAGGACTACGAGCAGATGGTGAAGGAGCTGCGGGAAATCCGCCTCCAGCCGCAGGAGGCGCCGCGTAGTCCGGAGCCCTGGAAGCAGCAGCTCACCGAGGACGGAGACTCGTAAGTGTCGTGGGCCCAGGTGGGAGGGCTGGTTGGGGGCTCAGGGCCTGCAGCGCGCGTCGCGGGGCCCGAGATGCGGCTGTGGACCCGGCGTTTTGCACCGGCCCCGAGACCGTGCAGAGCTGCATGGGGGTAGGGGGCCAGGGTTAGTTCCCGGGGCCGCGGTTCCACAGCTCAGCCTTGCAACCGTGCACAGCCCCCACCCCCAGTCCGGGTCCTCTCGGCCGGGGGCGGGGCGGCAGCGGGGACGCGAAGTCCCCGCTTGCAAAGGGAGGCGGGAGTTTCTGCCCCGCTGGCGGGCGCCGAGCGGCCGGGAGGGGAAGTACAAGGCGTTCCGGCCCGGCGGGAGGGCGGGACGGTCTGGTCGGCGCCCTCGGGGAGGGAGGGGGGTGAGCCCGGAAAGTCCCTGGGCGCCTGCCAGGAACACTCAGCTCATAATAACCTCGCGGAAAACACCGCGGCCTCGGCCTCCAGAAACCCCGGCCTTGCGCAATCCCCCGCAGCCCGCGCCTCCCTGGGCCCCACGCATTGTACTCACCCTGGGGGTTTTTCCCTCTCTTCCCCTCAGGTTCTTGCACTTGTCCATCATCCATGAAGAGAAGGCACTGACAATGGAAGTGGTCCGTCAAGTGAAGGGAGACCTGGCCTTTCTTAACTTCCAGAACAACCTGCAGCAGGTGCGCCTCTGGCCCAGCCCCTGCCTTTCTGACCCTGTGATCTAGCAGTTCCTCCCAATCCTCTATAAAATGGTCAGTGGTCTTTATTCGACCTGACCTTTTACATTCGAATCAGCCAACATTCTAGAAAGGAAAGAAAATTCCATTAATTTGGTGAAACCTTTATGAAGGCCACTCGGAGCCTCTGGTATTTGCCTTTCCCCTTGCACCTGTCTGGGAGGGGCAGCACCCACAACCGAGGGGGTCTCTGGGTCTCCAGAAAACTTTAGACTGGGGGTTTGGGACTTATCGTCTCTCTGTTCCTCCTGTTCACAGACTCCGCTCCACTTGGCTGTGATCACCAACCAACCAGAAATTGCTGAGGCACTTCTGGGAGCTGGCTGTGATCCTGAGCTCCGTGACTTTCGAGGAAATACCCCCCTACACCTTGCCTGTGAGCAGGGCTGCCTGGCCAGTGTGGGAGTCCTGACTCAGAGCTGTGGGACCCAGCACCTCCACTCCATCCTGCAGGCCACCAACTACAATGGTAGGTCCACCTGCCCTACCTTGCCCTGCCCTGCCCATCAGAGGGCAGCTGACATGCAGAAGGGGGAGGTGGGCCAACTTAAGGATTCCAGGCAAGGGCTTAAACTCTCACCATGTAAAAGGCTAAGAAAATAATATTTACAAAAGGCCTATTTGATGCCTTTATAAAGTTAATTCAGAAACCAGATTCTTCAGTAGAATTTGTTCCTTAAAAGAACAGGCTAAAGATTCTGTTTGAGATGTGAGGGTTGAAACAAGTGCTTATAGTTTCTTCCTTTTTGTTCTTCTAGGCCACACGTGTCTGCACTTAGCCTCTATCCATGGCTACCTGGGCATCGTGGAGCTTCTGGTGTCCTTGGGTGCTGATGTCAATGCTCAGGTGAGTGCTTCCTGCCTCCAAATGCAATGCATTGGGCTCTAGGACCCTCCTCCCTAAGATTTCATGTGCTTTTGTTGCAAGCCAAAATTCCAGACTCAACTGTAAACATCTCAAATTCCTTTTGGTTTCAGGAGCCTTGTAATGGTCGAACTGCCCTTCATCTTGCGGTGGACCTGCAGAATCCTGACCTGGTGTCTCTCCTGCTGAAGTGTGGGGCTGACGTCAACAGAGTCACCTACCAGGGCTACTCCCCCTACCAGCTTACCTGGGGTCGCCCAAGCACCCGGATACAGCAGCAGCTGGGCCAGCTGACCCTAGAAAACCTTCAGATGCTGCCAGAGAGTGAGGATGAGGAGAGCTATGACACAGAGTCCGAGTTCACAGAGGATGAGGTAAGTCTCAATTTTGTTCTGCAAAAAAACAGTGAGAATGGCCGTTCTCCCTCCACCCTCCCAGGCTCCTAGAGCTATACTCTGCATCCAAAGGTCTCACATAGTGAAGCTCTCCAACTTCAGTGTGTACAATCGGTGTCACAAGAGTGTGTCTTTTCTCCTTGGCTTTTAAGGAGATGAGCATTAAAGCAAAACTCCCTCAGCTCGTGAGGTTAATTTAAGTTTGGAGTGTAGAGAATGAAGTCCAAAAATACTTGACTTACTTCCAGTAGCAGCCTCCCCATTATCCCCACACCCCTGGCAAAGCTCTGAAGTTTAACGTGCCTTTTTTCCCTTTTGATTTTAGCTGCCCTATGATGACTGCGTGATCAGAGGCCAGCGCCTGACGTTATGAGCTTCGCGAAGTGTCTAAAAGAACATGGACTTGTATATTTGTACAGAAAGAGAGTTTTATTTTTCTAAAAAAAAAAAAAAAAAAAAATCAAAAGGTTGTTTTTATAACCACACTGCACACTGTCTGGCCCGAAGCATTTTACTGGAGTGGATCAGCCTTTATTCTCTTTAAGAACTTTGGAAGGGGACAAGAAGGATCTTTGGAATTGACAGAAAATCTCTTTGAAACCTCACCATCGCGGGGTTTTCTGAGAAGGTTATCCAGACTCTGATGAAAGGACTGATTTTATTTATTGTGCTTTCTGACTGAACCTCTGTGGGCTCAGCGGCTGAGCCCGGTTGTGTCCTGTGGTGTGTGACAATGAGGCGTGTTGTTGAACCTGTCAGTGGTGTGGGGTTAAAAGTCGCTGCCTGTCAAGGTTTGTGTTACCCTCCTGTAAATGGTGTACATAGTGTATTTTGTTGGTAATTATTTTGCTACTTCTAAGATGTATATTTATTAAACGGATTTTTACAAACGGAATTATCCTGATCATTTTCTTCAGGCCGCCATGGGACTTTATTCTGAGAGTCCCTCTATGGATCAGTCCTCAGGTGGAGGTGGAGTGTTGAGTGGGAGCACTTACCACAGCCTGCCCTGAAACCCTTTCAGAAGGCAGCTTCTCACACCGGCGATGCACAGCTTTGCAGGTGGCAGGGCCCACTCTGTGTGGGAGGCTGTTGCCAGATTGCAAGATGATAGGAAACAGGCTGGGGGTGGGGGGAGCCAGATGCTTGGCCTACAGCTGGAAGGCTCTCTTTCGTCATTTGCTTTCATCCTCTTGGATGTAAATTATTCCAGGACCCTGACTTCCACTTTAGATTATTTTGGCCAAGAGGATTATGCTGAACTCACATTTTCTAGAGCTGGAAAAGATCTCATCCACAATCCTGGGAGTTCCCAAGGACCTGGGCTCAGAAATGGGACCGCACTAACATTCGCTGGCAGGTGCCCACCTCTGACACTTTGTCTCACCATTTACAAACTGGGCTGTTGTGAGGCTTACACAAGACAGTCCACGTAAAGAGCACAGCAGAGTGCCAGGCGTATAGTGCTGAAGAAAAATACAAGCTGTTGCACAACATCCTGTACTTCACACGGGAAGAAACAAGTCCAGAGAGCATGTCCTACCCTGTCCTGTCCGAGGTCATCTTGCAGAGGACACAGGTGGTTAATGTCTTTTAAATCTGGGGTCCCCAAGCTCTGGGCACAGACTGGTACCCTTCAGGGCCTGTTAGGAACTGGGCCGCACGGCAGGAGGTGAGCTTGAGTGTAATGAGCTTGAATCATCCTGAAACCACCCCCCTTCCCCCATCCATGGAAAAAATGTCTTCCATCAAACCAGGGATCACTGTCTTAAGTACATTCCACCTCTAAACCAATTTTGCTACCGGCCATAGCGGAAAGTGACAAAGTCTTGCAAAATCCAATCAGCTCAGTCTACTAATTCTACTGAATGATTCTGCAGAAGCAGAACATTTTCCAAGAAATCAATAACTTGTGAAATTTGGGTTGAGATGCTCTGAATCTCAATGTTTTTATCCCTAAAATGCATCTCTTGCCCAGGTAGAAAGAGGAGTGAAGGAAAGTTGATGGCGCACTACAAAATGCAGAATGGTGTATAAATACAATTCACTTACTTCAGCTTACACCCAAGAAAGCGTTACCGTTACATTACCCCTTTGCTGAACCACAAATGATCACCTCCTCTCAGACCGAAAATGAGTCAGTACTCCGTGTGTCTTTCATATACGGAGAGTATTGCTGTGGACGGGACTGACCGGTCAAGGCAGCCTCAGTCATCTGGAGCTGGGCACCGTGGTGGCCCCTCTACCAGTCCTGACGTCTTTGAAAGTGCTCCAAGCCCCGCACTGAAATCGCTTGTCCACCCCAGAGCACCTGAGCACAGGTGTTGTATAACGTAACACATGAACGTCAGTTAAGGTCAGCTGGTGAGTAGAGGCGGCAAGAGGGGTGGGTAAAGAGATATCCCCCTCATATCCAGAAGAACGAGGGCTGGAAACTTGGCTCCCAATTTTGGAATGATGCCCTTAGCGAGTCTCAGTGAGACGGGTTTCTTTTTGCCACCGTAATGGTGCTGAATCTGTGCTGAGTCGCCTGTCACCCTCACTGCAGTTACATTACCCCTAGCAGGGCAGAGAAGCAGGACAAAGGATGTGGTCCACTCTTCCTCGGCCTCCTTGGTGATCAGCTTTCGTGTCGGGGTGTCACCTTCCGTGGTCAAGGCAAAAAGGGACCTCTTCTGATCCATTTGGTCCCAGCCTCCTGCCTTTCTAGGCTTCAGCTTTTCTGCCTTTCAGAACCCCAATCCTCAGGGTGGATTCCGTAGTCTGAATAAATCCCGAGGCCCTGGGCCCAGTTATGGACCTGAGTCAGCCCCAGTTTGTTGGGAGCCGCCTATACCCATTTCTGGCAAGGCCAGGATGGATAGGACGCATCTGCACAGCAGAAGTGACCATTGGCAGTCCTCCTATACATCTCTCTTTACATGCTTGCTTTTGTTAAATAATTAGTGATAGGATTCTTAGATATTGGCACAATTTCTTAGGATATTCCTCGAATGACTTACTGACCACCTACCCTGGCTATTTTCCCCACATTAAAAGGGTTAATGAAGAATAAGTTTTAGCAGGACAGCAGCCAACACTGAAGAAGGTTGTTCCCCCTTGTAACACCTCCTGAACAATTAACACTTGTAAGCTTAAGGCTTATTTAGAGCCACAACCCCCCCCCCCGCCCCAAGATAGATATGTATGTCCTTGACTGTCTAGCTCGTACTATCTGACTCTAAAAGCAGCCATTGTTCTCATAGTAAAATCTGAAATTTTCTGTATTTCTTCTAAGTTGCTCATGTAGTTTTTTTTGCCTGGATGATTCGCTACTTGCACCTGCCTTTTTTCCCACACTAATTGTAAAAAACTTCTTTATAAAAATAAAGAGAATTTTGCACGGAGTGTCAGTCAGTCTGGCCCCAGAGGCCATAACTGGCCCTGTCAGATCCCTGAGGTTTGGCCGTCTCCTGCACCCCCCAGAGAGTGTACGGAGTCGTTCCTTTCGCCTTATTGTCCATCCCTGGGGACCCGAAGACCATAGAGGCTGGACCTCTTCACCAGTTTCTTACTCTTCTGTTCCACTTGAGTCTCTATTCCTTCCTTCCTTTTAATGTTTAAAGTCTCTTTCTTTCCTTCATGCTGTTGGTTGGGTGGCTAGAGCCTGGAGTTTCCTAAAGAAAGATTTCACACCTTAAACGGTCTAATCGATAGAAAGTTTTCCTCAAATTTCTTTACAGAGAGGGGAAGGGAAGGAGAAAGAAAGGGAGAGAAACATCAATGTGTGGTTGCCTCTTGCACGCCCCATGCTGGGGACCCAGCCCACAACCCAGGCATATGCCCTGACTGGGAATCGAACCCTTGACCCTTTGGTTCACAGTCCAGTGCTCAATCCACCAAGCCACACCAGCCAGGGCCAGCTTTCCTCAAATTTCAAGACAAACAAGGACAAAAGTTTTGAAAGAAAATCATTCAGTAGACTGAGATCCGTCTATGCACTTTGATTTTCTCCAAGAAGCTACAAGTCCTATTAGAACAGGCAGAAATAAGGGGGCCTTGGGACATAGGGAAGTGACCCAAGGGGGAAATAAAAAGTCAGCAACTTCCTTGAATTTAGTTCCTTGATTCCTTCTGCCTGCCTCATCCTCAAGATAAGTTTCCTTTACAGGTCACATAAACCAAGTTACTTCCAGAAGGAAGCGTTTTTCTTTGAGAGGGAACGAACTCCAGTCTGAGCAGTTTGAAGATCTCCATTCAGGGCCTGGAGACCGGCTGCTAAATGCTCTGGGGTGTTCGCACTGAAGTTCACTCACTGTTGGAAGTGACTAAGTGGTGACGGTTAGAACTGAGTCAGTGAGACGGGTTCTTCCTTGGCCCCCTTTCCTCCCGATTTTCATCAGCTTGCCCTAGGTGTAGTTGAGTTCATTTGGCAAGAAAGGTCAGAGTGGAGCTCCAGTCAGAAACCTGCCCGAGGAGCATTCTCCGACCTCTGGTACTTCCACAAGAACATCCCAGGCCATTTCCCCATTTTAGGAGATGATTACAGAAACTGAAACTGGATATCCTGTGTGTGTTTCCCTCCTAGAGAAGTGGACTCTGTCTCATTCATTCATTTGCATTATAAAACACTATTATTTTGCAGACCCTGTGCAGGGGCCAGAGACACAAAGAGGAGCAAGTCATGGCCTCGCCTCAAAAAACTCCTTGCATAAGGCAGACAGTGAGACAAACAAGCATATATAAGGCAGGATGGTAAAATGCAAAGGGGATGGGGGACAGAGATCAGGAGATTACACCCAGTTAATTACCTGCCCCCCAGGCCAGTACTATCTATTCCTATTGTTGGGCAAATGGCACCAGATGTTGGACCTCAGTCTATGAGTTCTGGCTAAGAAAGAATTTAGAGCCAAGACTCAAAAATATGCAAAAGTTCATTTAGAAAGTCACAGAGGTAGAAGAAATGAGCAGACTGGACTGTGTGGACTTAGGAAACAAGATACACAGGCGAAAGAAGGGGTTTTATCTAGAGGCCTCAGGGGAACATATCAGTGGAATAGTCATCAGGTGTGTCCTTTGGTGGTCATAGTCTCTACTGATTGGTTGGTACCAGGGGTCATTAGTCCTTTGAAGCAGGTCCTGATGTCAGCCACGACATCTCCGGGCCTGCCAGGCCTTGCTGCTTGTCTGGGCCTGGAGCTGAAACACAGCTGAGGCCTAGATGTTATCTCTAGGGCTTAATGTCTGAGGGGGTGGAAATGCAAGGGCTTTGTATGAGGGAGTGAAACCATTCCCTCATCAACCTTCACCTTTGTTCCTCATCTGAGGGGGTCTATTATTTGACTGACTACATGCCAGGGACGGAAGGTCAGGGTGATGGGTAACTCAAGTGTTAGAAAAGTTTAAGTTTAGGTAATAGCTAATATGCTTAGTAATCCATGCATGTAAAAGCTTTGTTCCAGGCACTGAAGGTATGACCCACCCTGACTCCAGGAGACCTTAAGCAGTCCCACCTTTGTGCCTCGGGAGGACTGCAAGCCATCAAGATGGTACCTGAGCCATTGCGCTCTAGGATGAGACGTCCACCACCCAGGGCACAGATAAAGACCACCACCCAGGACCCAGATGAAAGAATGCTGCAGCTTTTTTCTGATTAACTCTTCCCTGAATTCCAATCCCCTTACCTACACTTTTCTTCTCCTTACAAAAAGGGTCAGTTTAGAATGGAATCTAAGACTGTCCGTTAGGGTACATAACCTGCCGTCTTCTCAGATCACCCACCATCTGAATAAAACACCCATAAAGATCTGATCCCTGTCTCTGCTCATTGGGTCTGGTAGTGACAGGCTTTTCCAGTTTCAAGGGGAGAGTCTTGACCACATGATCAGCTATGAAAGGTCAAGGGATCTAAACCCCGTGACCAGTGATATGCTAGGGGAAGAAAGGTCACCCTGAGGGTGAGGTCTCTCCCTACAATATTTGCCCTCCCAGTTTTGCCCATTGCTAGGCCCCCAGGGGGTTGCAGGCCACTCTGCACCTGATCCATGAGCACTGATTTGTGGAGTGCCAGCCCACACCCATTCCTTGGCACAGTCAGAATGGGTGGGACGCATCTGCACAGCAGAAGGCGACCATGGGCAGTCCCTCCTGCAAGTCTCACTTTTTGCCGGCTTGCTTTCTTACTCCTGAGAGAACAATTCTAATGGCTTGTAAAATGCAGGGAGCCAGACCATCCTGGCCCCTCCCCCGCCACCCCCCCCTCCGCCACCCCACATGAAAGGGTTAAGGAGAGGAATTAAGCCATTTAGCAAGCCAGCCACCTGAAGCCCTAACAAATGTAGTTAATGGTTAAGGATGCCTTTGCCTACGTGACATTTCCTTTAAATCTCAAAAGGACAAAGAGCAGCCTCTGCATACATCTTTAATTCAGAGAGATCTAAGACTTTAAAAATATATGTTTAGCCATTAACTAGGACCTAAGAGTTTTGTAGTTTAATACTGTTTCCTGGCTAATAGATAGATTAGCAAACCTTATCATAACATCCATTTGTTTAAGCCTAGGTGAAAATTAAAGTGCCCTGTAACTACTCCTTTTTCTGCTGTTAATAATTTGTAGTTTTTTCTACTGATTGTAAAAAGAAAACCTTTTAAAAATAAAGGAAACCTTTTGGAGTGAGTCAGTCTGGCCCTAGAGGCTGGCTGGCCCGGCCAGGTCCCCGAGGCCTGGCCGTTTCTCCTGCACCCCCAAAGAGTGTCTGGGTCTGGAGTCGTCTCATTGAGCCTTACTGTCTCTCCTTCAGGGACCCGGAGAATTGCGGAGGAAGGTCCTCCACACCAGGGCATTCTGCCCTGGTGACCTTCTCAACCCGGCCTGCCATTCCTACCCTGCTCACACCTAACTGCCTACTGCATCATCCCCACGTCCCGAGTGGCCAGTGGCACCCTTTTGACATGTGGCTGGAAACAAAGCTTTGCTCAAAGCAACACTAATTCCTGGGCTGGGATTAAATCAACCCTCCACAGCAGCACCTGTTCATTTTTGTACCTGTGCGTGACCCTAGGTTGCAGAGCTAAGCCTGAAAGCAATTTGTCCCAAGTCTTTGAATTAATGATAAATAATGTGCTTGCCGTAGGCCAGGATTTCTCAAACTCAGTGCGCGCTCGAATGGCCTGGAGATTTTGTCGGCACACAGGTTCCCGTTCAGTTGGTCAGGGGACGGCCTGACGTGTGTATTAGGGTGGTCAGTGACTCGGCTGGGAAAGAATTCACAAAGAGAAAAAGTGCAGAGAGTAAAGGTTTTATTTTTACTTTGCCAAGGGAGGGAAAGGGCCAGGTGTGGCGATGTGCACCAGCTCCAGCCCCAGCCCGGAGCGGTGGGGGCTTTGGGTTTTATTGGGTAATCAGGGGAGGGGGGCGGGCTGTAGAGCAGGATGTTTCAGTTGGGCTGCACTTGTTTCAATATTACCTTCCGGTGTGGGGTCCAGTGGCCTGGTATGTCCTGTTTCATAAGTTCCTGCAGCCTCTGCGCCTTCAGGGCGCTTCCAGTAATTTTCTAGTCCTGAGGATAAAGGTTCATAAAACAATTGGGGTCAGTCCTGCTTTACTGGGTCCAGCCGGCTCTGGGAAAGAGGGCCTGAGAAAGTGGCTTTTGTCCTATTAATTTGCATTTCCAATGAGTTCCTAGACAAGGCCTATGCTAGTGGTCCCAGGACCACACTTGGAAGAGCATTTTGAATAAAACGTTATTTTATTGGTATTTAGTTAGTTAAGGCCAGCACTCTGCCATCCCCCTCATACCTCTGAGCCTGGAACAAGCGCGCTTCCGCAGCCACTCATCGGGATGAGATGGCCCAGCATCAGGGAATATGTCTTTTGAAAAGTAAGGCTGGATGCTGAACACTACCATTAAAATCGGGGTCAAGGAGGAGGGGGGGGGTGGAGGGGGGTACGGGGGGGGGAAATGGTGATGGAAGGAGACTTGGCTTGGGGTGGTGAACACACAATACTGTGTACAAGGATGTGTTGCAGAATTGTGTACCTGACACCTGGATAATTTTGTTAACCAGTGTAGCCCAATAAATTCAATAAAAAGGAAAAAATGTGGGTCAAGGCCATCAAACCTGCCATCTACCAGGTTTGTAATAAAGGCTTAAATGTAATCCAACCTTAAATGTAATAAGGGAGGTGTCCGACACAACACAAGGCCAAAGACGTTGTCATCTGAGGCCATGAAAGGAACAGAAATCACGAAGGAAACGCCTTTGAAGGGTACTTTGTTGATTAGGATGAAAAGCTGTCTTTTAAATGAGCTTAGTGTACCTTTGTTTGGGGCTGCTCCGCGTGTGGGAGGGGCCCCAACCAGGCCTCTAGCTGCTTCCCTGTGGCAAAATCCCTGCTTTACTGACGGGCTCACTGCAATGAATCCGAGAAAACCTTAGGGAAAGAATAACTTCCCCTTAAATGTTGCAATCATTTCGTATTTCCTAATTTTAAAAACATATTGAGTACAGGTCATCGAGAAAACATGCAGCTATTTAAAGGGAAGTTTTAAAAGTAAGTTTTACTTTATACAGTATTTTATTCAACATGTTATTTAACTGATCTATGGTAACACATATCATGGGATAAAGTCGAATACATTTACTTTTTATTCATTAAACAAGTGTATAGTGGTGTGTGTCAGACTCTATTCTCAGTGACTTACAAATATTAACTTCTGTTATCCTCAAACCACCCTGTGAGGTAAGTGCTATTATTATTTTCATATAAGGAAGATAGAACATAGCCCAGTCAGGAGACTCAGCCAGGTCACACAGTCAGTAAATGGCAGCACCCCTCTGCGTCCGCACTTTCAACCTGTGGCATAAAGTGGCTTCCAAGCAAGCCCGGGAATTCCCACTAACTAAAAGGATTTCAGGTCATCATTCTGATTGTTTCTTACGCATTCGTTACTGATATCTTACCAGGATTAGGTAACATATTACTAAGGATGTGTCCTTAGAAAGGATAATATTCTGATGTGTCCTGTTAATAGAAAAGTGTCTTACAGCAAGTATATCGCAATGCAGAGAATGTAAAATGTAAGATCTTAGGAGACCTCAGCAAACTGAACAGTGGTGTGGGACTCCAGCGGATCTGGACCTGAATCCCAATTCCTGTCCTCTGCTGGTCTGGCGTCAGGTTTCCTGTGGTACTGAATAAAGAGCAGTGAAGCGCATCTTTGCTTCCAGGAGTTTCCAGTTATGTGGTCTGTGTGTGCTTCTGACTGAGGCTAGGTTCACCCCCAAATAACCACAATAAACATTTCGGTCAGACTTTCTACAACTTTGCAGTATTTTAATATTCATCTCCAGGGAAGCCCAAAATAAACAAGCAAATGCAAACTTTTAAGGACTAATGAATGAGCTTCTTTCAGATGAAATGTTCTGGTGTTGATTCCATTTTTAAAATTTAAGTTGGTTTTTATTTTTATTTTTTTTAAGATTTTATTTTTATTTCTTTTTAGAGAGATTTTAGAGAGAGGAGAAGGGAGGGAGAAAGAGCAATGTATGGTTGCCTCTCACATGGCCCTCATGGGGACCTGGCCCGCAACCCAGGCATGTGCCCTGACTGGGAATCAAACCGGGACCCTCTGGTTCCCAGCCCGCGCTCAATCCATTGAGCTACACCAGCCAGGGCTTAAGTTGGTTTTTAAACTTTTCCTTCGAGTGACTTCCTCACCCCCGTCTTTGGGGGGCAACTTCCCAGGACAGCACCTCACCGTGTGGCCCACTGTGTGTGGCCTGGGGGAGCAGCAGGGCTCCAGAAAATTTTATGTGTATTAGCACTTAATTCTGTTCTTTTCCACAAAACAAAGAGTAAGCCTCTGGTTTGAAGAGGCCCAAGCCATAGATATGTAAATTCACATAACTTATAAATCCAAAGAAGTAGAGAGCTTTTACCTCTTTGAGGCCAGACAATCTGGAAGAGTCTATCTGGGGTGTCGGCCACACTGTCCAGGTTGGAAATGCAGCAGCGACGTCCCCAGGGGCTCTCTGCTCTTGGGCCCGCAGCACCCCGAGGTGGGAGGGGCAGAGCCAAGTCTCAGTGGGAATTCCAAATTTGGTTTAAAGGGTATTTCAATGCTAGGGCTTCAGTGGGATTAGGGAAATTTCATGACATCGACCTTTGGGTTTGGAAACAGCAAGGTGAGGATTTTAAGGCGAGGGGTTTAAAGCCGCTCAGGCGCGAACTGTATGTTATTGTTTCCTATGAAAGAATCGATGGGTCTTTTGGGAAATTCCTGTAATGAACAATCAAGTTACTTCCCTGGGCAAGAGCATCTTGGAATAGCAAACTTATTGTGATGAACAACGGAAGAATAAAGTCATTTTCACGTAGACAGTAACTAAGGGTCAGGAGGGGGGCAGTTTCAGCCTGTCTGATTAGTCATTAGGCCCACAGTGAGGTCCTGAGCAACATGAGGACTCATGACAGGCACATTTTAATAAATTAAAAAGATTAAAAATTCAGCACATGAACCTGTGGGGGAAGGGGCTGACAGGGAGGTCGCAGAGGAAACCGTACACTGGGAGCATGGAGGAAGGGAGGGGGAATCAAAACACAAGTTTCGCCTGTTCTGTCATTTTACTCGTAATTGACAAGCCTTAGCTGCAGTCTGCTGTTAAAAAGTTGTTAGTTCACAAGACAAATTCACACTGCAGAGGACGCGTGCACTGCAACTGCTGGCGAAGAATAATAGTCATCATTTCTCAAACGGTGTCTACCAGGCATTTTCCATCTGTGATCACTACAAGGGTGGGCGTCATTATTCCCGTTTTGCAGGTGAAAACACTGAGGTTCAAAGAGGTTGAGCCATTTGTCTGAGGTGATGCAGTCAAGAAAAGTGGCGGTGCTGGGATTCAAACCTGCCCCTTCTGCCTCCACAGTTCTTTCAGCAGGCTGGTGGGTGAGCCCCTTTACCACCGAAGGTACTCGAAACTCCGCCACAGCTGCCATTTCCCGCAGCTGGGCTGTTAACCTGAAGCAGCTCTGGCTGTCAGGTAAACCCATTTTACTCTGAGAGGCCATTCGCTACTTCTATTTTATAAAACTTCCTTGTTACTAAAGTTGGAAAGGCACCTCACAAGAGAGTTTGAAAAATAACTGAGAGTTGCTGTAAATGCATAGGACACTCACAGTTTCCTATAAACACTGCAAAACCATGGACACAGTCTGGGCACACCAGGCTTCTATGGGCGAGAGGCCTCCAGCCACGGGCTCCCGACACTTCTGGTCCCGGCTCAGGGGGCTCTCCAAAAGGGGGGCAGGTGGTTCTTGAGAGCAAAAAATAGGAACCCACCAGCAAACGAGAAAACTCTGCCTCCTCTGAGCCTCCTGGGAAACCTTGTGCAAGGTGATTTGTGATTAGATTTAGACCCCATTTCAGCGGACACTGGGGGGCAGAGACGGGCACAATGGAGAAACACCTCTGGGCCTGGGCCTGGGAGACGCTGCTTCTAGGGGCACTTTCCAGAGGACCGGCAGGTACTGCCTTGGTGGCTGTCATGACAGAGGCTGCCTGTAGAGTGACTGCCCAGCCATTTGAAGTTCAGATGGACGCAGGTCCCCCTCCAGGCCTAACCTGGGCTGGTTGCTTAACCTTGCTGCTTCCCAGTTTCTCAGCTGCGAAGCAGGTGCGGCCACTGTCCTGAAGAGTTGCTGTGATGCTTAACTGTCACTCACGGAATGTGTAAAGCTCTGGCAAAGAGCCCCACACACAGTAGGGCTCAGTGGGTGACAGCTCCTGCTATTAGGTCATTCATGTCAGTAATGATAAGCAGCATCTGACAACCTCCCTTTGGCACGCGGTCCCCTCCGAGCAGCCTCCTTCCTCTACCACTCATGGTTGCCCAGGACCTGAGGAACCAGCTCCTCTAAGGACAAACTGGGTCATCCTGTTGTCCTTAGTACCCTTCCTGGCCTTTTTCCTTCCCCCAGGACTCCGCCCTCACCCAGCCAGCCCATCTCAGCCACAGAACATGGTTCCCTGGTGGAGGGGGGGACCTGATTGGAGCCCATTCAGTGCAGACCTGACCCACAGGAGCTGCCTCAGGGCTGGACAAGGAGGGACCCTCCGTCAGTGAGATGCCTGACCGCAGACGGGAAACTGAAAGTTGCTACGGGCTCAGGTCTGGGTGGAAGACTGGAGGCTCCTGACCTCTGATGGCCCCATGAAGCCACAGAAGGTGAGGCCGCTGCTCCTGTGGCCAGCAGTGGGCCAGGCTACCAGCTGCTCAGGGACCATGGCTCACAGAAGCACGGTCTGTTTACAGAGTGTGACAGACACCCGCCTCATCTCCTGGGGCTTTGTCAGGAGCCCCCTGTTAAGGGACAGCTGGCCAGGCACACCCTCGGAGCACTCAGGTCCCCCCACCCGGTCTCACACGGAGGAGAGTGAACTTTTATGGCAGAGGCCCGCCTTTCCTTCCTGCAGCCCACTCGGGGGAAAGGCAGGGAAGGAGAGAGCTGCGTGAACCATGTGTGACGGCAGGAAGGAGGGAGGAGGTCTGCATTCCCAGGAAGACGCCTTCCACAGGCCAGTAAGTAGAAGGATAAAAGCACCTCACGGAGTGGTCTGCATGGTATACTCCTATCAATAAACAAAATTCTACACTAAAATGTTCCGTCCACCAGGATTCTTAGTTATAAGCAAAAGAAAACTCATTCTGGATCATTTAGGCAGAAAAGAGATTTGCGAGGAGGAATTTGGGGGAGCCCGCAGAATCTCCAGGGCGGCTGGAGAGCCAGAGAGAGAAGAGCCAGCGAGCTCTTCGCTGCAGCCTGGGCCATTCCGCTGTGGCCAGAATGGACTCCACACGGTCCCTCCCTTTATTAGCCTCTGAGTCAGGGTCTGGGCAGAAGGGTGTGGTTGCTGGAGCCTGGTCATGCGCCCATAAGAGGGAGGCTGGGAATGCACTAGGTGCCTGGCATTTTTGCTTCCAGTTAGGGCATCCTCCAAACGTGAGTGGAGTCAGGTGACAAATTTGAGTGACAAATAGCCCTTGATGTTAACAGTGGTTATTTCTGGGTGGTGAATTAAAGGGTGGGTTTGGGGTTTTTTTGGTAACTTGTTATGGAGAATTTCAAACATATACCAATGTAGAAAGAATATTAAAATGAACCTGCATCTCCAGCTTCACTTTCCAGCTCACGAAATTTTCTTTCATTCACACTCCTATCCACATCCTCCCTCCAGCTTATTTTGAGATAAACACCAGTCACCATATCATATGAGTTTATCCTTAAATATCTTAGTACTCATCCCTAAAAAATAAAGGCTATATTTTAAATGCATAAGTTTAACCTCATCATCACGCCTAAGGAACTCACTAACATTAATTCAGAGAGATTTCATTTACTCTTTTCTTTGCGTACTTCTCTATTACTTTAAGTATCAGGGAAAAATATAGCTATACCCATTTTTAATTTGTTCTCGAGCACAAATTAACCCACAGTTGAGCACGACCCACGAACCCAGTCCTAAAGGAAGAGTCCAGTCAGGGGACACACAGGTGTAACCCAGGGGACTGTGGGCACGATTCGCATCACAAGCAATGGAAGCTCCCGGCTTGGTGGCTTGGAGGCTCGCTGAAGCTGAGGACAGCGAAGCAGTGAGGCTGAAGGCCAGCGGAAGTCACCTGGGCCTCCACCTGTCTTCCTCTTCAAGGAAGAGCTCTGCCTGTTTTCTCCCTGTGGGTCCTGTCACATGGTGGGAGAACCTGGCTGTGACTGCCGAGTTCACAGGGGACAGGCACAGAATGGAGACGGGTCAACCACTCCATCAACCTTGCTCTTTCTCTTACACAAACCCTCACACACATACACACTCTAACACATACTCCACATTCATGCTGCACATTCACACTCACACACACTCATGCACTCCCAGGGAGAGGACTCAGACCAGACTAACTACATCCTGAGAAGCAGGCACGTTTACGGCTGAGCCCTGAGAGCCGGCCCTGAATCCCTGGGTGGATCTAGGCTGATCGGAGACAACGAGTGGAAGGAGGTCCATTGTGAGTGGAAGAGCCAGCCCAGGCAAGGGTGCCCACATCACAGGAGATCTGTGTTGACAGACAGCTTGGTTTTAGGGAGATGACCCGGGTACCAACCACATAGAAAGCCACATGGAGCAGCTCGATGCAGGACTGAGCAGTGGCTCGCATGGGGAAGTCCCATGGACTACAGCATCACCCGTCCTAGACTCTAAACCCTGGAATTGATGGTGAGCTTTGTGCCTTTGGGGACCTGAGATCGATGCCTGTCTCCTTTTCCCTCGGGTCCAACGGTACAAGCCCGACTGTGCCCGTCTGGCACACAGGATCATAATGACAGAGGAAGGAGGGGCCTGTGGATGGTCTCTCCATGCCCTCTGCCAGGGCTGGGCCTCACAAAGAAAAGAGGTGAACAAAAATGGGAGGGGGCTTTTCATAGTTACTGTAAGGAACCACCAATGACCACCTGATCCAACTCAGGCCTTCAATGGGTAGCAGCAGTAGCCCCCAGGGAGGGCCAGTGACCACCCCAAACCAAGGCAAGTTCCTAGGAGCACTAAATTGGATCCAGACAGTCGGCTCCCAGCCCCAAATTCTTGCCAGGGTTTGGACAGACAAGAACGGACAATGTTTTCCATCAGGGGAAGGTGTCAAGGTGGGTGTCCATCTGGACCCCCATGAGAACATAGGGTTCCCACAGTGAGATGGCAGGGGCGGAACCACATTACAGAAGGCTATGGATGTCTGACTTGACCCACAGGCAGCAGAAAAGCACACTAGGTTCCTGAGCAGGCAAGTCACATGATAAAGGGCAGCAGTGACAATTAGCAGAGTTTAGGATGCAGAGTAAGCTGTAAGGGAGCTTGGCTGAGAAGCTGCTGCAGTTGCTCAGGAGTGAAAAAACACAGATCTTTATAGAAAAGTGGCTCTCAGTGAGGAAGAAGCTCCACTATCAAACAAAACGAATGTGTGTGTGTGTGCGTGTGTGTGTGTGTGCGTGCCCACATGCAAGCAAGAAGTGATCCTGCCTTCGAAACCCTGCCTCCTCCCCAGTCCTGAGCTCTTGTGGCTGCGGCAGTGCTGGGCTCAGTCCTCAGGCTCAGGGACTTTTTTGGGAGTCTCTAATAAGCCTTGAACTCTCTCAGCTCTTCCAGTCAGGTCCAGACCCAAACCGTGTGGTGGTTGCCATCAGCAAGAGGGTAACATGATACGACATGTACAGGGATGTTCTAAAGTTGACTGAACTCTTGGTGGCTGAAATATACCATATGTGAGGCCTGTGCAAAATTAGGAATATTGTAGCATTGGTAAGGAAGGTATGACATCTGGAAAAGGACTTTTTAAAAATATAAAACTTGCCCTCACTGGCATGGCTCAGTTGGCTGAGCATTGTCCTGCAAAGTGAAATTCGATTCCAATCAGGGCGCCTGCCGAGGTTCCTGGTTGGGACACAAGCGAGAGACAGCCAAGAGTCAGTCAATTGATGTTTCTCTTTGCCTCTTTCTCCCTCTCTTCCCTTCTCTCTAAAAGTAAAATAAAATCTTTTAAAATATATATACAATTTAAGTAACTTCAAAACAAGCTACTGCAAAAACATAAAATTTCATTTGCAGCCTTCCAATGTCTTGACTAATTATAGTTAACATCCATATATGTTTTATAAAATACCTTTATAAGAGCAAATGGATGTTAATAGAAAAACTGAAAAACCAGTGATTGTGCTGAGTGACAGCTGTTTTTTGGACATCTGCTTTTGACTGTGATTTCATGTCCTATTCTCAGGCAAATTTTCTGTGACACTGTTGCTTCTGGTCCAAGATGGATTAATAGGTCACTTCCTGGTGTTCCAGAACACCCTGTTACAGGCCCAGACCAGCTTGCGATCCTCTGCAGAAGGCCAGCGGGTCACTCAGCCATTCCAGACTCGACCATTTTTGAAAAGGTGAGAGCATTAGACCTGCCAATCATGAGTCTTAGAACTGACCCCAGGGACTTCAGCAAAAAGTTGGCATCAGTCTCCTGGTCTGATCCACTTATTTAGAGGGAACAGCATCGTGTTTGAGAAATTTCTGGTTCCCTTTGTGAAATGAAGAAGTACTGAGTCACCTTTCTGAAGTATTCCGGCAATGTGCTTCCTAAATTTCCCAAGACACTTTTATTTCATTTTTCCTTGATTAAGAAATTAGTACAATGAGTAGCCCAGTAAATGTCACAGAAGATAGATAGAGACATCGGCGCTGACAGCTAGGCCAGGTTCAGGTTCAGGAGGTTGCAAGTTGAACAGGCCCCTTCTGTTGGCTCTGGGCTCCACCTCAGATGCAGGAAAGATGGCCTGGCCCCCGCCCAGGGAGAGGAGTGGACTGGCTGCATAGTAGACTTTCCTCCTAAGTTATTGCCTTCAGTGGCTACTTTGAGTTTTAGTTGGAACTCCGTGTTCTAGCTGCTCGGTGAACCAAGCCCCTGTGATCTCGATAAGGGAAGGCACCTTTCCTATTTTTTCTGGCTTCCTAGCCCTGCCTCTTGGCTTGGTTTCCAGCCTTGTTGTTTCAGTCTGTTTGAGTAAGCAAGGGCTCTGGTGAGTAGGCAGTGCCAGGGAGTGAGACCAGAGTCGGGCTGCATGCCTTTCTCACAGAGTTCTCTGAGCTCCCATTTTTCACCTCAGAGGTCCAATGGGCACCCAAAGGTGTAGGTTGGGCAAGAATTTTTCACAGCTCAGGGGCCGTGGAACTATTGGAGTTCTCGTGGTGACAAAACAAGAAAATTCCTTAATCTTGGACCCCGGCTTACCTGGGCAGCCTTTGTGACTCTGCTCAGAGGACCCTAAATGCCCCACCAAGGGCAGGGAAGCCACCATGGAATCACTTTGGAGGGAGGCAGCAACCTTGAGGACATCATTCATCCTTTCTTTCTGTGCCTCGTCAATTTTCTTATCTTTATTTTTTTAATAAATGTATTTATATTTTAGAAAGAGGGAAAGGGAGGGAGAAAGAGAGGGAGAGAAACACTGCATGTGAGACACATGGACTGACTGCCTCTCACACACCCCCAACTGAGGCCCTGGCCCACAACCCAGGCTCTTGCCCTGATGAGGGATCGAACCAGCAACCTTTTGGTTCATAAGCTGGCACTCGATCCACTGAGCCACACCAGCTGTTGCAGCTTTAAATTGGGGGTTTTGGTAGCTCCTACCTATAGGGTTGAAAGAAGCAACCCAAATGTCTGACCCATAGTAAACTCTCAGTAATACAACAATTAATAGTAGTTGTGAAGTAGTGGGGGAAGAATAGGAAGTCTTTATCTGCCCTGCTTCAGAAAATGATCCCAGCTGGCCCCTGTTAATCTGGCACCAAGCCCCAGCCCCGCCCCACCCACCCTCGCCTGGGCAGCGGAAGGCCTTGTCAGGGCTGGGAGGGCCCAGGCATCAGCACTCAGACCTTCTGCAGTCCCAGTCCTTGGGTATCTGTGGCCTCTGCATCCAAATTCAACACACACACACACACACACACACACACACACACACACACACACACACACACACACACACACACTCCTGAGGTTGGGCATGAAGTGGAAGGTGGAAAATTGCTTGGGAATCCATGCACGGTGCAGGAAAAAGCAGCACCGACATTCCGTGAAGAATGTGGATTGACAGCGGTAAATGAAAGTCAACGTTTAAAATCTACCTTGGAAGATTCTGAGAAGCAGGATTTCAGGGAGAGCACCATCACTCTGGTGGGGATCATGAGGAAGGGCTTGAGGAGGGGCATTCCTTTCTTTAGTTCGCCAGGACCCTCCCTCCTCAGCTTCTGAACAACCAGTTTTCAACTAAGGTTCTTTGACCTGAGCCTCCAGGCCTTTGGCAAGAGCTTTAGAAAAACTGCTCAGAAAACAGCTCAGCGCCGGAGGAGAGCAGGGTTCGATGGGAGGGTGCTGCTGGGAACTGGTCCTGGGTTCTAGCCCTGCTCTTGCAACCCAGGCCTCTTTTTTGCCTGTGAAATAAGGGCGGTAAGGGAGTTGCTCAGAAGCTCCCCCACCTCTCCTCCTCTTGCAAAGTCTAAGATCCTTTTCTCTGCAGTCCCTGCCCCCACCCCACCCCCCAGCCACATCTATGCACCTGGGGAAGAAGTCCCAACAGGATTCAGCTGACTCATGTTACGGTAACAGGATGCGTTTCATATTGCTCTCTGGACCTGGAAACAACCGAGCATGCCAAGGGTGGACCAGCCTGCGAGAGTTTCCTGTTTCCCCGAGAGCTGACAGGCCGTCAGTCAGCATCCAGGGAGCAGTTGCCAAAAGGGACAGCGTCTTCTGGAGCGCCCCCACCTCGCTGCCTCCTCTGCTCCTCCCAGCGCCTCGCAGCCTCGGTGAGGCTCGTCAGCGCCGCCGCGGGAGGGGAGGCGGCATCGCGGCCCTCGCCGGGGTGCAGCCGGTGGAGGGGAAAGAGGGCTTAGCTCGCAGCCTGGAAGCTTCTGAAGGGGCCTGTGCTCCCCGGTGCCCGAAGCACAGGCCCTAACACAGAGGAGGTTTCATCGGGTCCGTGGGCGTCCTACTGACCCCTGTTGCCCCCGGAGACTCCGCATCAGGAGGGAAGAACGTGCTCGGCACACTCACGTGTCCGCTTCCTGCGGGACCCCCGCTCAGGTGTCAGGACGTATTCTCGCGTCCAGACACCAGGCCCATCATTTCCTTTCCATACATGAAGCTGGGATCTTCCAGGCCGCGGCCCCTCCAGAACGGAGGGCGGCGTTTGTGGAGGCCGCTCTGGCTGGATGCAGGGGGAGCAGAGGGGGGCGACAGGAGAGGGTCTGAGCGAGCCGTCGTGCACGTCGCCGGGGTAGCAGCAGGCAGGAGCCCGCTGTCACCGCGCAGCGGGTAATTTGGAAAGAGTTTAACAAAGCGATTGTTTAGAAAGGCAAGGAGCCGCGTGTGGAGGCCCCAGGGTGTGACCCTGGAGCGCGGCGTGGAGGGGCGCAGGGCTGCGGCGCCTGAGCCCGGAGAAAACCTTCGGGGAGGCAGGGACGGGCCCAGCTCCCCTCCCTGCCGCCGTCCCGCGGTGCAGCTGAGGCGGCTGTGCGAGGAGCGGGGACGAGTCCTCGGCCCAGCTGGGTAATGTTTCGTGGCTTTGTTTTGTCTTTGCATCCAGATGTCTCAAAAGTCCAACATAGTCACCCCGGAACGCCCGGTCTCACGCTGGGTTTGCCTTGGGTCATTCATGGAGGGCGGCCGCCTCTCTGGTGAGGTCCCGGCTGGCTGCCTGGGGCCCAGGGCGCCTCTCCTGCCAGCGGTCACCATCACCAGCCAGCTAGAGCCCGGGAAAGCCCCTGAATCACAGGCTCCACTGGAGCTGCTCAGTCATTGTCCTTTCTCCTGGCCGCTCTTGTGCCGAATGCCAGCTGAAGGAAAGTACCACTGGCCGCAAATTACTTAAAAACAAAATTAAACATACTTCTTATCCCAACAACCTAAAATGTGTTTTTACAAAATCCAAGAAACCACCCACAATTGTACCTACCAAGGAAAAGTGCAACTCTGTTTGGAGGCAGAGGAGTGAGAAAACAGATTAATGGCGCTGACCTCACGCTCAGGTCACAGCTTTAGAGACCAAGCTTACTCTCTGCCCACAGGAATGGTCTAAAAAGAGTTAGGAAAAAAGTAACATTTATTGGATACTTCCTAGCTGCTTAACCTTGGACAAGTTTCTTCATCTGTGTTTCCATCTTGGTATCTGTAAAATGGAAATAACCATACTGCCTTTTAGGGTTTTGTGAAGATTAAGTGAGTCCACCTCTGCACAAGCTGTTCCTGGATGGAACATCACAATGTGGAATCTCCACTGCACCTCCACCCTCACCTGTACTCTCCAATGCTCAGCTGGGCTGGAATGGGTTACAATAAACCACTGTAATGTGTGTGCAGGGGCCCTAGGGGAGCTCCTTAGCCCTGTGGTCTGTCCCCACTGTCAGGCCGCTGCAGGAAGGTGGGGGACATTAGCTCAAGTGAACCCTTGAACCGCTGGGGGCAGAGGGAGAAGATGTCCCATCTCAGGTGGTTCCCAGGTTCCAGAAGGAAGCAGATCCTGTCCCCATCCAGCCTAGGATGGGATCTGGGGGAAGAGGGAGGTTTTTCTGGAAGAGATGACCCAGGCCCTGGGTTCTGCTGGACTCAGAGGGATGGGTGAGGTAACCAGTTATGAAGCAACAAGTTCCTTTTGCAGACCAAAAGCTTCTAAGCTTCTAGTTGCAGCCAAATGTAGGGGAAAGTACCAGGGGAGATAAGGGGCCTGTGAACAATGGGAGAGAGAAAAATAGAAATAGAACCTGACTGGTGTATCTCAGTGGATTGAGCTCCGGCCGGCAAACCAAAGTGTCGCTGGTTCGATTCCCAGTCAGGGCACATGCCTGGGTTGCAGGCCAGGTCCCCAGTATGGAGTACACTAGAAGCAACCACACATTGATGTTTCTCTTCCTCTCTCCCTCCCTTCTCCTCTCTCTAAAAAAAAAATAAATAAAATCTTTAAAAAAAAGAAAGAAAGAAATAGTCTTCCCACCCCCAACACTGGTGAGGAATGTCTGTATAAAAAGCTACCCTGGAATTATTCAGAAGCAACCACACAAATTACAGTGATTAAATGAGATAACCTGAGTACAGGGCTTAGCACTGGCCTGGCACATGGTGGGTGCACCATGAATTTGTTCCCATTATACCTGTGTGCACACACCGGCAACTGCATTCAACCTCACCTACTACGTGCTAGGCACTGTGCAAGGTTCAGGGGCCAGGCCCTCCAAGAGCAGGCCTTGGCCTTGGGACCTTCTAGTCTGGTAGTTGAGATAGACCTGAGCCCAGGAGAGAGCTGGAGCCCTAACAGGAGCCTGGGGAGGTGCTCCGGAGTTGGGGGTGCTGGTGGATGGGCCTCCAGGCTGAGGGAACAGCAGGCACAGCAGGAGAGGCAGGAGCTTTGGGGTGACTGTGCAGCAGGGGTTACATGGAGGAGTCTTTGGGTGGCATTTTCTTGTTACCCACCTACTGGATCTATTCCTTTGCTGCCTCCTGGAGAGGCAGGATGTTGGCTGCCCACCCTTGCAGCCCTCCACATAACCGGCACAGGGTCCTCCCAGGCTGGGCCCCTGTCATGGAAGGGGATAGCAGTGCCCCAGGTGATAGCACAGGTAGGCTGGGAGAATCCACAAAAGAGCCCTGCCCTCTATGTTCCAGAAGAACATTCTAACCCATCACAGAGGCCTCACAGGGCTGAAGATTCTCCCAGAGGTATCTCCTAGGACTAACCCCAGGTGCAGGACAGGGGTGCTGCCCATACCCTCTCCCCCACCTTTGGGGGCAGGTAGTCAGTCCCCTCCACCTCTGGCTCTCTGCAGGATGTCCCTACGATGTCACATCTAAAGTGGAAGAGGGAAGGGTGGAAAAGAATTGTGCCCAGTGGTCTGTCCCTTGGGTGGTGTCTCAAGCTAGGCCGACCTGTCACAGCTGGGAGCGGCCATGCAAGGAGCTGTGTGTGGAAGCCTGGCTTGGTAGGCACGGCAGCTCTGTCACAGACAGTTGGGGCTGAGGGCTCCCTGCCAGCCAGTGGGAACTGTGCAAGGGGTTTTCACGGGCCACCCCATTCCGACAGTCACCAGGACTAACCTGAAGTTAGCGGGGGTCCCCACGCCTGGCGTGGGTGAAGGCTGCTTCCCAGCTGATGCACTTGGAAAAGCCCCTGCCTCTCCCGTGGCCCGCAGAGTGCTGTGTAATTTCCTCTGTGGGTCAGTCCTCCACCAAGGGCATGACGGGGCCGTGAGTCAGGCCGCAGCCTGTCACCGACCAGCCACCAGCTGCCCGGCTTCTAGCTGACTTGGTGGACAGCGGAGTGGCTGCCCATTGCCTTCCCCCATCTCTGCCCTGGGAAAGGTGGGGCCACGCCAGGGCGGGCCGGGCAGACCCCGAGTCATTCTGGGGTGTGGCTGGAGTGAACTGTGATTGAGGCAGAAGCTCAACCAGCTCCCAAGCAGGTCAGCCATGAGTCTCCAGGTCTGGAATTGAGGTGCCGCCAGCAAGCTGTTTGGACTGGGCCTGATTGCCCCACTCGACCCCAAGTAAGAACATTCTCCACCCTCTCCTCAAGCTCAGGAGACCCACAGGTGAGACTGCTCCTCTCAGAGAAAGGCACTCAGTTTGGGTAATTAAAAAAAAATCAGTGGTTACTTCATCTGCCCTCAAGGGGTTCACCATGTGCGGACAAGGCCTTGGAACTCAACAACTGGCTTTTAGAAAACCAAAGGGATCATCTTTGGATCCCTCGTTCTGAGCTGACAGTGGCTCACCCAGAACCCCCTCGGGGCGGGGAGGCTCAGGCTGGGGTGCCAGTCATACTTCTGGCCAATTTAAAGCCACGTGCTCTGTGTCACCAAGGCTGTGACTCAGCTGTGTGCTTGCCAAACGCATTTACAGAGGATCAAAACTGCTCTGTAGGCACTTTTCAAAGTGCGGGCCCTCCACCGCCCAGAGGGAAAACCGGAGGTGCGCTTTCCAGCTCCAGCGGGGAGACCCTCAGCCAGCACAGACAGGGGCTCAGTTCTGGGTCCCCAGCCCCTAGCTTTCCATAATCGTCTGTCAGATGGCTGAACAAACAACAGAAAAAACAAGTGAAGCTGATACAAAACCCTAATGCCCATGCCTTCCGTGCGAGTATTCCCTGGTGTGTTGTTTCTTGGAGCGGAGGGTGGTGCTTGTGTGTCTCCCACCAGGGGTCCGCGGCGTGAGCTGAGGTCTGGCTGGGGCTAAGAGGCCCATGTGCCCTGAATTATAAGAAGTTCATATTGACTGAGACCCTCAAAAGAGCGTTTTATTATTGTGCTCCCTAAAAATATATGTGTGTGTGTATGTATGTGTGTGTATGTGTGTGTATGTGTGTGTGTGTAAAAGGCCCTGTGACAGGTGCAAAGGGCCCCGGCCTGACCAGCCTGGCCAGGCTGGGAGGACTGAGCAGCCACTTGCGGCCTGGGTCGGGCTGCCCAGACAGAGTGGGCAGACGCCTCCGGGCTCCACCAGCCCCGCCGCTTCTCCGTCTCTCGAAATCCCCACCTCCACTCGGGCCTGAGGATGGGACAGCGGCTGCGGCCACAGCCATCCCCACTGCAGAGAAAGGACCAGCATCTTGGCTTGGGTTGGCTTTTTTTTTTCTCCTGTCCTTTCCTTTTCACTTTCCTTCTCTTTCTTTGCCTTCTCCTTACTTAATCTCATTGTCAACCTGGCAAGTGAGGACAGGAAGTCAGAGATGATGCGGCACGGGACAGACTTCCAGCGGAACCTGGACCTCAGCGGCAAGGGCTGGGTGATGGGCAGCTCCGTGGCCCGCCCGCATGGCAGGCAGATCCCGCTTATCTCCCTGGACCCTTGGTTTCCTGGGTTCCTGCCTCCCCGGGTGGGGGGTTCCTACAGGGCAGGAGAGAACAAAGGCAGGGGAGCCACCAAGAGTTGGATCTCTAAGAGAAAAGGGTAACAAGGAGGACATAAACAGTTCGATTAGACTGATTACATTAACAGAGCTGAGTGGGTCAGAAATCCAGTAGGCGTTGGTGCCAAGCTGCAGAATTTGTCTGCTCTGTGCTTCGGGCTGAGACGTCCCTGTGGCAGGGTTTTCCATTTGCTGGGGCCTTCCACGGAATTGCATTTTTACCGTTATCTCAACCATTAACAAATGAAAACTCTCATGCTTTCTAAGACTGCTGCCTCTAAGAGGAAATTGGGACTACATTTTTCCACAAGAAGTTCAAGGAATTGTGATTACTCAGAGCTCCCTCTCAACATTCGTATGAACGTTTGAGAAATTCCCAGTGCCTCCGGTGGCCCCGAGTGCGGGAAGCCAGGGATGTGCCGACTCACACACAGCCTAGCGAGAGTGCTTTGGGCTCCTAGCAACTGCATGTAAACCATTGCAAAACTGCACTCGCGTGTTTTACTTTGATAATGAAAGGAAATGCAAATAAAGAAGTAATGACTTCTGGTAAAATGATGCCTAGAACATGACTTCCTACTCTCTACTCTTCCCGTCCCCTCAAAGTCCTCCTGGCGAGGTCTCTTCTCCAGGGGTTTATTTCCCAGAGCAGTTTTCCAGGCTTGCTAAGGGACTTATGACAGGCTATGTAATTAACTCCATGAGTCCCCTGCAGGACTCTAAGCTTCTCTCAGGCCCCAAGAGGGATGCAGAGACTCTCCAAGCTGAAAGAGCCTTCTGGCCACCAGCCAACTTCCAATGCAAAGTGCAACTCCAGTCATGAAAAAGACCTGGGGAATCCTGCCAAATACTGAAGACTCTGCCAGAAAAGAACAGAGGGCCTGCATAAGCCTGCCCCGTCATTGCAAGGGAGAGACAGCTCACCTTGGTCCCTTGCAACCGTGGAGGACGAGTGTGTGGGCATTGGATGTGTCCAGGGGAGTCTCGCCAGAGGCTGCCAGAGCCCGAAGGAGGGGTCTGCTTACATGTATGCTGCAGCATGTGAGAAGGAAGAGCCACTGGACAGCAGGGAATTCTGGAAAATAAGGTTTCCAGGATTCTGTGACTGGGTGAACGTTGTAGGCAGGTAGACATGTGTCTCAATTTCCAAAGAATGAACTGTTTTTCAGAGAAAGGAGGGAGGAAGGAGAGATAGAGAAGTGAAAAGAAAAGTTCTAAAGCAGCCCTGGCTGATGTGGCTCAGTGGATTGCGTGCCGGCCTGTGAACCGAAGGGTCACTGGTTTGATTCCCAGTCAGGGCACAGCCTGGGTTGTGGGCCGGGTCCCCAGTTGGGGGTGCTCAAGAGGCAACCACACATTGATGTTTCTCTCCTTCTCTTTCTCCCACCCTTCCCCTCTCTCTAAGAATAAATACATGAAATCTTTTTAAAATTAAAAAAAAAGAAAAGATACGTTCTCGATCTGTGCAGTTTGATATGACAGCGCCTGCTCACAATAAGGCTATGAGCACTTGAAATCAGCATGGCTGATCCAAATTGAGAGATAATGTAAATATAAAATATATGCTGGATTTCAAAGATCTTAGCATTAAAAAAAGAATGTGACGTCAATAGTTTTTATCAATTATATGTTGAAATAGTATTTTGGAGATTTTGGATTAAACAAAATATATTAACATTAATATCACCTGTTTTTCCGTCTTATCCATGGGCTCCTAGAACATTACAGCTGCACCCGTGGCCGCGCTCCATTACTGTCGCGGCACTGCTCCAGACAGTTGTCCAGGGGTGGCCAGGGTCGCCCCTGGTCCCAGCCCCCCTTGCAGTCCCCACCCAGCTGCAGAGGTCTTTAGCCCCTTTTCCTAAACTGAAAGCAAACCAGGCGTGGGGTGTCCTGATTCTTAGGTCCTCCAGATAAGATCCAAGCATTTCCTTGGAAGATCCTTTTGAGTTTTAAGCAGCTGTTTCTGAGTATTGACCTTTTGAAATCCTCTGCTTCACACGGAGGCGCACAGAGGCTTTCTGGTGCCCTCTGAGGGAGCCAGCGGCGGCAGGTGGCTGTAAGATCGTCACGGAGACTGCGAACAGCCCGTGCAAGCCATGGGGGACTTTGGTCGGGCCTCGGTGGGACCACAGCGCTGACAGACACTGTTCAAGTTTGAATCCAGGTTCACCGGGAAATATCTAGGAGAATTTTTTCAAGTGTTACTACAGAACTTCATAGCAACATTAACACAACTTTTCTTCCCAAATATGTGTGGAGCACACTCTCTGGCCCTGGAGTACTCCAGGTGATGGATTCAGCTGGCTGCCGTGAGAGCCTAGAGGGCAGGAAAGGCTGGGGCTGTGATCCCGGGGGCAAAGGTCCAGGTGCCGAGGGCCCCAGTGCTCAGTCCTCAAGGCCTCCGCCCGAGTGGGCCTACTTCTATCAAGTCCTAATTCAACTGTAGTCACTTGTTTTGCTCCATACGTCTTTCCCATCTGCATTTTCCACATTCCTATCTAGTCCTCGTATCATCCTTTTCAGTAAGGAGATAATATTCCACCGAGTGACTCGTTTCGAAACCTTCTGTGGGACATTTAGTTTCCAGTTTTGCTCATTTAAATTAGAGAGCAGCAAAAGTGCACTTTGCTTTCTTTGCCATCTTTTCTTTTGGATTTAAGTTTCCTTATGATTAATTGTCAGAAAAGAAAGCAACAACCATGTTCAAGGTTACGAATGTTTTTCTAGTTCTTGACAGGTATGGCCAAGGGGCCATCCCAAAGGCATGTAAGAACTCACACTGCTGACAGCAATGGGCTCACGTGTTAAGTTTCTTGCACCTTTGCCAGGAGTGAGGTGTTACAGCATACAGATGTGCGTGTATAAAACATTTACGTTTGCGAATGTATGTATCTATAAATAGATACATATGCATGTGTGTTACATGCATATATTTACACATACATATTTGCAAAATTAAATGGTAAAAACGGTACCTCCCTTAGATTTTTGAAGCTTTTCTACGTAAAATATTTATAGACAAATAACACAAATGTTTTTTTCTGAAAATGCCGAGATGTCTTGAGCATTTCTGTACTTTGTATACACCTGTTTTTATTTTTTTTATTTATTTATTAAGATTTTCACTTATTTTTAGAGAGAGGGGAAGGGAGGGAGAAAGAGAGGGAGAGAAACATCTGTTGGCTGCCTCTCGCACACCCCCCACTGGGGACCTGGCCTGCAACCCAGGCCTGTGCCCTGACTGGGAATCCAACTAGCACCTTTCAGCTCGCAGGCCGGTACTCAATCCACTGAGCCACACCAGCCAGGGCTACACATCTGTTTTTAAATTGATCTGCACAGAAGATATGTTTCTTCTTCATTTGTTAATTTAGTCAATCATTTATTCATATCAATATGGACTCATGTTATACTGATTATAATCCCACACTCCCCCGCACCGGCCACGCTTGAGAATGCCCCCCCTCCGCCCCCCGAATAGTAACAACCCTTAACACTCACTGATCTGGAAGGTGAAAAATGGGATCCCCTGTTTGAATCTGAAGTGGTGTTGTTTGAATTTATGTTTCTAGTTCTTTATTGCTTGTCTGATATTAGGCTTTGAATTTCTCCTTTTATCTTCCGCAAGCGTTTGCATCCTTCCTAATAATAAACTGAAATGACTCTTTAAAAACTCTTTGCTGACTTCACCTTTGAGATTAGGTTGGTTTTTCTGAGAAATAAAACTCTTTCGACAGAGTGACAAGAGCCCAGTGGGGACAAAGGACCAATTTTCCACCCCTCCCGGCAGATGTCCCTTATCAGTCCTTCCCAGCCCCTCCCAGAGCCCCTCCAGTGCTCCTTCCTGGAGGATAAACGGTTCTGGGACACACCAGCAAAGCCTGCTATTGGAAGGCTGTAGACTTTTGTCACAGCTTCCAGGTGGCTGTGACTCAGGCCCGTCCCTGTAGTCTGAGGCTGTCCACGTGGAAAGCAGTCATTCTCGGCCCAGCGCACGGCCCCTGGCCCGGGGCCAGCAGGACTGCTTGCCCTGCCTTCCTCCTTCCTCCCACTGCCCCTTGGCTCCTTCCCGCCCTTTAGCTCAGGGGCTATTACAAAACTAAAGCATCCAGAGATGCAGAACCATCCAAACAGTACAAACTTATCCCATGAGACTGTGTAGACATAGATTTGTTTTACCTCTGTGCCTTTTTAGAAATGTCCACGCAGAGCCACGCAGATATTCGCATATGGATTCTTTTAAAAAAATGTAAATAGCAGACAACTATGCATGGTGCTTTGCACCGTGCTTCTTTTTTAAATTAACAGTGCATCTCTGAGATCTTTTCAAATCAGCATATACAGACCTATTTCATTATGAATGTCCACATAGTATCCCATTGATGTGTATGTGTGTGTATGCATGTGTGTGACTATCTATCCATTCCCCTACTAATAGACATTTGGTTTATTTCCTTTTTTTTTGCAACTACAAACAATGCTACTGTGAATATCATTGAACAAACATCCTTGTGGACACGTGGGGATGTACCTGCCGGGTAAGTTCCTAGAACTGGAATTGCAGGGTCAAAGGAAATGTGTACTTTAATTTTGATAGCTATTGCCAACTTGCTCTCCAGAGAGTCTGTGCCAGTTCACGCTCCCATCACCAGTCGTGAGGAGAGGCCGTTCCGTCCCCTGGCTTCTCTCTCACCAGCCAAAGGCTTTGTCCAACTTAGAAATATTTCCCATCTGATGGTGAAAAATGGGACCTCGTTGTAATCTTAATTTTCATTTCTCTAATTATGATTGAGGAATATGTTTAAAATGTTAAGAAGTTATTTGTGTTTCCTTTTATGTGAACTATTTATATATTTTTTTTTAATTTTATTTATTTTTAGAGAGACGGGGAGGAAGGGAGACAGAGAGGGAGAGAAACAGCAATGTATGGTTGCCTCCCACACGGGCCTCACTGGGGACCTGGCCCGCAACCCAGGCATGTGCCCTGACTGGGAATCGAACTGGCGACCCTTTGGTTCCCAGCCTACACTCAATCCACTGAGCTACACCAGCCAGGGTTCTATTTATATTCTTTATGAATTATCCCATTTGTTGTCAGTCT
>PVJI01011706.1:41714-54990 GCA_004026765.1 Micronycteris hirsuta
GTTCTCCATGAAGCCTGGGAAGGGTGGGGCATCGTGAGAGGGGACGTAAGGTGTACCTCCAATGGCCTCCTAGGCTTCCACTTTTTCCCAAAGACTTTCCTCGGCTGATACCATGGATAAAGGTTTTCTCCAGAGAGCACTCTCTGTGGATGAGGCCCCCGGCCACGTTGGTCTCCCGAAGCCTCCACCTGGTTCTGCCGGTGGTTCTTCAGGCCAGGGCGCTGGACAGTGTAAAATGACCTCAGACCTGGAGGGTCCCAGGAAGGGGAGCTGTAGGAAGGCGGCAGGCAGCAATCTTCACTTGGACTCAGCTGAACTCATTCTCCAAGGTGTTTTCATCCCATCCCCACCACAGCCCTGGTTCCATCTTTACCCAGCAGCTGAATGAAAGGCCCACCCCTACGCCTTTTGGTCATGGGGAACAAGGTCCTTTCCATGAGGTCCCACATTTCCTGGAAGCGGAGATTGCAATATAATCCAGGCACCAGCACACCAAGAGAGCCCTCCCTGCTCAGGCCACCTCTTCCCGCCCCTCTCTTTCCCAGGCAGGGCCAGCTCTCAGGACAGCGCGGGAACACCTTCAGCTGGTCTCCAGCCTTTTAGCCCCTGCCACATGCCCCATGAGCTCAGCCTGCACACTGGCCTGGTTTTGCTGGGCCGTCACCCCACATGTGTGCCAGTTACCCCCAGGGCCTTGCTGCCTGTAGTTCTTTTCTGTTCATCAGTCCTCTCCTCAGTGACGCCAGCAGGCTTGGGGTGGGGGTGTGTACAGGCCAAAGTCATCTGGGAGATGTAGGCATTCGTAGAGAGTCGGATCAGGAGAAGGGTCCTGCCCACTTCTGGTGTGGATGTCTCTGCACTTCTTTCTTCATGAGTAACATGATAGAAAAAAAAAAAAAAACCAGTACAGCACTGTACTTTTCCTTGTAACTGATCCGGCTCCACCTGGCATAAATCTTGAGTCATATTTTTTTCGGAAAAGATGGGAGGTTTTCTCTACCATGTTCCTTCTCTTTTTTCTACCATTCTTTTTTTTAATTAGAAGGTAGAGTTGGTGACGGCAGTGTTAGGGAGGAACAACAGTACAGGGTGTGGACGGAAAGATAAATAGGCCATCGGTGGCCTCACCTCCCACAGTCCGGGCCAGCAAATTCAGCTGGGACTGAATTGAGTTTGGGACTGTAGCCACCCAGCTCTGCACCCCTGCAGGCCTGAGCCAGGCTCCGTCTCCGCGGGGGCAGTGTGGGTACTCCCCAGGAGCTCGTCTGAGGAAAACAGCCCCACGCGTGGACACCACAAAGCCGTCTCCAATTAGCCTGTGTCACTGTGGTTTGTCGCAGCTGGAACACAGGCCGGCAGGGAGGGTGTGGGGACCAGGAGATAAGGCCCTAAGGGGACGTGGGTAGGCCACTGCAGAGTCATGAGTGAGGGAGCAGGTAACCTTCCAAGAGAGGGAGCAGGTCAGGGGCTCAGAGGACTGCGCGTCAGAGTGGTGCCTGCTTTTCCTTGAAAGGGAGGTCGTGAGCCTGGAGAGGAAACAGGAGGTTAGAAGCTAACTGTGGCACAAGGTTAAAAACACCCTGTTCCCATCACGTGGGAAGGCCTAACTATGCAGGAATGTTCGCGCAAGGGAAGGCTGAGCAGAAGGATGAGAAATTGCGTTATATGTTGATGCGAAATGATATCCATTATGTATTAGGTGAAAAAAGCAAGATGCAGACAGTGTGAAAAATAAGCTACCATTTGCGTTTTTGTTTCTATGTATTTATGTCTTTGCTTGAATATGCATCAAGTGTCTCTGGAAGTATTTACAAAAAAAAAGCAAACCAGCCCTTTGAGGACGTGGGTATTTCACGGGACAGAGTTCGGCTGGGTCACATGGAAAAGCTCGGAGACGGATGGTGGCGGTGGCCGCACAGCAAGGCAGTTGACGCCACCGCCCTGCACGCTCGCAGGCGACTTACATCAGCGACGTTCAACCTTGTTCACCTCGTGGCACACTAACTAACTACTAAAATTCCGCGGCACGCCAAGATACATGTTTTTGCCCATCTGATTTTTTTAAAAAAGGTATACTTTTGATTCATTCCACCAGAAGTTTATTGTTGTGTTGGCTGTTGTCACTTTTTTATTTGACAATCTACGGGAAAAGAGATCAGTGACCCTGACTACATAGTTAGGTATTGATTTAAATAGTTAAATTTTATATTATATGTATTTAACCACAAAAAAAAACCCAACCAAAAAACATTTCATTAGTTGCCTGTGTTTGAAAAAGAGGAAGGGAGCTCTGGCTAGTGTGGCTCAGTGGATTGGGTGCCAGCTTGTAAACCCAAAGATTGCTGGTTCAATTCCCAGTCGGGGCACATGCCTGGGTCGCGGGCCAGGTCCCCAGTGTGGGATGTGCAAGAGGCAACGGATAGATGTATCTCTCATTCATAGAAATTTCTCCCTCTCTTTCTCTTTCCCTTCCCCTCTAAAAATAAATAAATAAAATCTTTTTTAAAAAAAGAGGAAGGGAAGCTTTTCACTGTACCTCATTTTGTGCCCACTGACATCTTTTCAAAAAAATAAGTAAGAAGCCCTGGCTGGTATAGCTCAGTGGATTGAGCGCGGGCTGGGAACCAGGCAGTCCCGGTTTGATTCCCAGTCAGGGCACATGCCTGGGTTGTGGGCCAGGTCCCCAGTGAGGGCCATGTGAGAGGCAACCATACATTGCTGTATCTCTCCCTCTCTGTCTCCCTCCCTTCCCCTCTCTCTAAAAATAAATAAAAATAAAATCTTTAAAAAAAAATAAGTAAGAAAAAGTAAAGATTCTAGAAGCTGCCACTGCTAAGGTCCGGGACAGACTAAGCCTTGCTGGACAGATGGCTGAGAAGCAGTGCAGGGTGGTGGCCGGCTTGTTTACGAAGCTGTGAAGGGCAAGGGGACACAGGGCCTGGAGCCACCGCCTGAGGTCGAGCCCCAGAGTTCTGCTCCTGCTCCCCTCCCAATCCAGGAGAGACTCGCTGGAAGAGGCTGACTGACAGGGCTGTGACCTTCCTTCCAGGGTCAGAGCCAGCCTGGGTGACCTTGTAGGGAGGACAGCTGGGGAATTAATGCAGACTTCCCTCCCACCCACCCTTTGATCTCTCCTGGGCTCCCCATTGGCAAACACCAGAAGGCAGCTGGAGGGCAAGGGCGCCTGTCTTGCAGGATCAATCATAAGGGTGGGCCTCCTTGGGACCCAGGGCAGTGTAGAAAAGGGTGGAGAGGGGACAATCTCTGAGATGGCTTGCAAGCCGGAGAGCCAGCCTGCCCAGGCATGTGGCCCAGCTCCACCGCGTCCTACCTGGGTATCTTTAGGCATCGCGGTGTGGAATGCGGGGTAAAAACCATACCTGTCCCAGAGGCCGTTCTGAGAATTAAATGTGTCAGTATCCGAGTGAAGTGCTCAAAGCAGTGACGTGCTCATGGGACACCCCAGCCTGTGAATCGTGAGTATGATCTATCAGAGCCTGCCGTGTGAGACTGAGGCGGGGTGCAGGGAAGCTGGCGCCCGCGGGAGGCGCGACGGGGACCAAGCAGTGAGCGTCAGACGAGGCTGGCACCTGGGGGCAACAGTAACGGCCACCCGGCAAGCACCTCTAAGCACTGACATTGTGCTGGGCCGCTGGGGCCCCTCGTCCTGAAGCCCTTACCACACAGTGTCGGGGCCTTACTGGGGAGGGGAGGCTAAAGCTCCGAGTGGGGGCGGCCCCTGCTCAGACCACACAGCTAATAAAAGACTTCCTCCCAGCCACACTCTCACCCCTACGCCCCTCCCAGCTGTGACGTGTTCCTTTGAAATGCAAAGCCCATGAAAGATTTACAAACTGCAATATAAAAAGTCAGAATTGAAAGTAGCCCCTACTTTACACAATTTCTCTGAGTTTACCAGTTAACTCAGCACTTGAACAAAGACTAAACTCTTATTTAAAAATATGGTCTAGACCTGGCCGGGTGGCTCATTTGGTTAGAGTGTCGTCCCAATACACCAAGGTTGGCAGGTTCAGTCTCGGGTCAGGGCACACACAGGCATCCACGAACCAGTGCAGGAGTAAGTGCGACAACCAATCAGCGTTTCTCTCTCTCCCGCCCTCTCTATCATTCTCTCTCAAATGAATAAATCAAACATTTTTAAAATATGATCTAAGAAAAGGCTCATTTGAATGTCAAATTGTCAAATTTATTAACTTGAAAATGCAACTTTAAAGGGGCTTCCAGGCAATTTTATGGAAAATTAAAAATAATAAGCCCATGTTGAATAATGCATTTTTCAGAAAAATGTCAGTAGCATAGTATTTAGAGACAGATATAGTTTTTTTTGTTTGTTTTTTACTTTTTTAAAGATTTTGTTTATTTATTTTTAGAGAAGGGGAGGGAGGAAGAAAAAGAGGGAGGGAAACATCAATGTGTGGTTGCCTCTCACTTGGCCCACACTGGGGACCTGGCCTGAAACCCAGGCATGTGCCCTGACTGGGAATCGAACCTGCGACACTTTGGTTTGCAGCCCACACTCAATCCACTGAGCTACGCCAGCCAGGGCCCAGATATAGTTTTAAAAGTGATCGAAGTATAGTAAAATATTAAAGTGATTAAAGAATCAAGTACCAAGAATAATATTTCTCTTTTGCTATGTTAAATATTGGGATAATCAATATAAATAAGGTTTTTTATTTGCTCTAACGTACATATTATCATTTAAAGTAATTTTTATTTTTAAAAATAGTTTTAGCCCTGGCTGGTGTAGCTCAGTGGATTGAGTGTGGGCTGCGAGCCTAAGGATCGTCAGTTTGATTCCCAGTCAGGGCACATGCCTGGGTTGCAGGCCAGGTCCCCAGTGGGGGCCAAGTTAGAGGCAACCACACATTGATGTTTCTCTCCCTCTAATAAAAAAATAAAAGAAAAAGAAAAAAAAAGTTTTAAAATACATTATCTTATTTATTTAATTTTTCTAAAATATTTTATTTATTTATTTTCAGACAAAGGGAAAGGGAGGGAGAATGAGAGGGAGAAAAGCATTCATTAGTTGCCTCTCACATGCCCCCTACTGGGGACCTGGCCTGCAACCCAGGCATGTGCTCTGACTGGGAATCAAACCAGCAACAATTTGGTTCGCAGGTGAGCACCCAATCCACTGATCTACACCAGCCAGGGCTAAAATATATCATTTTATAAGCTTACAAATATAATAAAATCATTTTCTTAGTCAAAAAATACTTACAATTTTTTTAAAGTCCAAGTGCACCCTGAAACTAGAAAAGCTGGCGTTTGTGCTGCCAGTTACCAACACATCCAATAAGCAGAGACAGGGATCAAATCTTTATGGGCGCTTTATTCAGATGGCTAGCTGTGGAGAGCAGGACCAATAAAATGGCATTGATCCAGTCCAGATAGAGTAAAGTATATAAAACCAAGTGGAGTCACTCATGTCAACCAAGATGGCTGCCAGTCAGCCATGAACTTTGGTTCAAGAGGGAAACCACCTAAGTCAGAGCAGACACGTCTGGCAAGGAGACACAGCTAAGGTATCTGCACATGTGGTCACAGCAGCCATGTCTGCAGAGCAGGGCCACCCACAGATAGGCCCTGGGGGAATTCCCCACTCGCCATCAGGGGTGCCAAGACACTTATCAAGAGACCCAGAAGGGTGGAGCACACCACTCTCAAGGTACAACTGAGGCAGGCACCAGACCACTGCTGAGACAGCCGGGCTCCACACACCAGAGTGCGGCTCCACACCACTCTGATCCCCCTTGTCATCAGCTGCCAGAGGCTCTGCCCTGCTGGGCTGAGGACTTCATCTGCCCTGCTGCTCACCAGGCTCTGGAGATCCTTCCTTGCAAGATGTCTGCTTTGCCCACCGTGCTGTCTCTGGGACCTGCAGACTGAGACTCTGGCACTCAGGTTCATTAACCTCCATTGATTGCTACGATGTGTGTGTGTTACATTTCTCTTAGACTGTTAGAATGTGAGTAGGGTATCAATGTATGTCGATGTTCTGCTTCGAGTGAACCTGCATTCAATAAAAGCTGAGTGAACAGCATAGTTACTGTGTATGACTTTTGTCTGTTCTGGGTGCTGGGCTGCTCAGCAGGCAGCTCACTGAGCAGTTGGCCGGCTGACTTATAGGAAAGACTGTATCATGAACATACGCTTGTGACACAGTCTAAGAAGACGGCGGGTTATGTGCCCTAAAAGACCATACATTTCCTTTCAAGCTAGCCTTTTTTATAAGGGTCGGGGGGGAGTATAGGTAAGGGATTTGGAATTCAGGAAAGAGGTTAATCAGATAACAGCTGCAGTCCAACAGTTTCCCTAATATCCCATTATCCACTGATGGTGATTCTTTGTCTGGGCCCTGGGTCCTGTGTCCTGGGTGATTTTCTTTATTTGCGTTCTGGGAGGTGGGATGCCTCTCCTGGGGACACAGTGGCTCAGACACCATCTTGAATGCAGTTCTCCTGGAGCACAAAGGTGAACTGCTTGTGGTCTCCTGGCGCCGGTCTTCAGATCCTGAAACAATAGCTTTTTATGTGCCCTAACCACCAATCTTATTAACTATTACCTAAAACTAAAATTTCCCAACTCAGGAGTTCCCCCATTAACCCCATATGTCAGCATCTGTCAATGGGTACATGGGTCACCTCCTTGCTCCCTGTCCCTGTCCCTTCACTAAAGGGAAGATAATTTCCATCCCATCAGGGTCTGATCAAGGTAAATATAAATGAATGAATGAGGGAATGGACAAATGGTGCGTCGAAGGACAAACAGACCAATGTGGAGAGTCGCTGGCAAGGAGGCTGGGAGCCAGTGGGGGCTGCGTGGGAAGGGCTCTGGCCGGAGCGGAAGAGGTCACATTTTACCCAAGAGGTAGAGCAGGAAAGGGATATGCCGCAACCTGGGTGCTAAGGAAGGCTTGCCTCACCGAGCGCTGAGGGGTGAGGAGAGGTTAGAGAAAGAGGGTGTCAGGGTCAGCATTTGAGGGCTGGAGGTGTAGCTCATTGGGGAGGGGCAGAGGACCAGGAAGAAAGTCTGAGAGGTGCTAAAAGGAACTGACAGGACCTGGTGGGCGCCTGAGTCGGGGACCTGGGAGAGGGAGGAGTTGGGATAAGACAGCCCTTTGGAAGCACGGGGAAGTCTGGCTGCAGGGAAGAAGGCTTTTCTCTCGGCGTGAAGGTTATGCCACCAGCCTCCCAAGGGTGCAGGTGGTGTTGAGATTCACTGTCAGGTCAGGACCCTGAGGCTGGATGTGGACCCGGTGCCTGGAGTGGAGGACACAGAGGTCACAGTACAACCACGTCCTCTGGTTCTGATCCTATTTCCAGGGCAAGGCTCTGTCCTCTCCTGAGTGGTTTATGGGAGACATCAGTTCTTCCTTAGAGTCCTTGGGACTTCTCCCCAGCAGGCAGACCCTGGTCAGAACATTCATCCAGACACGTCTGTGTATCTGCCCCTCAGTGTATGGTTTCCAGAACACCCCGTAGATAACTTCTCAACCACCCGAGTCCATCCTGCTGTGCTGAACCTCGAGAGGCTGAGATGGCACTAGATTATAGATCATCCCTCCCTTGTTCTCCTCACTCCTGCCTTGCAAGTCAAAGTTCAAACTGAACCGGACATAAGGGAGAAGACAAACTATAAAGGAAGGAACCACCCCTCTTATTCATGCACACAGAGAGGCTCATGGGGAAAAGGCTGAGGGGCCACAGCCCAGGAGCTTCTGATTCTTGCCTGCAAGGCCAGCACTGGACAGTTGGGATCTTCAACAGGAATGTGATCAAGTGGCCCAGCAGCCCCTTCCAGGGCCACATGGACAACTTACCCTGCCTGCGAGCCCCAGGCTGCCCCTCGCACCTTGGTAAGAGAAGGGGCAGGGGTCATGTCCCTTGCCTGAAGCAGCATCAGAGACTCTCTCTGAAATTAAAATAGCCATTCTCAAATTTTCAAATGAACCTTCCAGGTGATCAAGTGATCCACGACTGTTCCTCACAGAGAGGACAGGGTCAGGTCATAGGCTTTAGATGACTGGATTTTTTTTTTTTTTAGATTTTATTTATTTATCTTTAGAGAGAGGGAAAGGAAGGGAGAAAGAGAGTGAGAGAAACATCAATGTGTGGTTGCCTCTCACACGCCCCCAACTGGGGATCTGGATGGCAGCCCAGGCATGTGCCCTGACTGGGAATCGAACCAGGACCCTTTCGTTCACAGGTTGGCACTCAATCCACTGAGCCATACCAGCCGGGGTAGGTAATAGGCTTAAAGACATGTTGGCATTTCATTCATTCAACACATTTATGGAGCACCTATTGTTTATCATGCATTGCACTGGGTGGGGGAAAATAATAGTGAGCAAAACAGAAAAGGTCTCTACCTTATGGAACTTATACTCTAGTGCTAGAAGAAACATGATAAACAAATATGTGGGATAATTTAAAATGATGGTATGTTCAATGAGAGAAATGAAAAAGGCATTGTGATAGAGTACAGGGAGTCCTTTAGAAATGATGACCAAGGAATCGACATTTCACTTGAAGGGGATGAAGGTGCCAGCCCTGTGATAAACTAGGGAGAGCTGCCCAGGTGGGGGACCAGAGTGCAAAGGCCCTGAGGTGAGACACAGCTTGGCGTATTCAAGGGACATAAAAGACATATTTCTGAACTGTGAGAACTACTTAGGTGTCTAACACTAAAGTTCCTAAATGAACCTTTACAAGAAACAGCAGTCCTGTTAAGGGTTTACACGGCTCAGAGGGTCAAGGGTCCAAAGCTCTGGCTGTAAAACGGGCCTTTTTTTTCAGGCTGCATGGTGGGTGACCTAGGAGCCCCCAGAGGAGAAAGAGGACAGTGGCAGCTCCTTCTGCCTCAGGGGGCTTGAACATTCGGCCTGGTCAGAGAAATGCAAAGTAAACCCACAATGAACTATCGCCTCACACCTACGAATGGCTGTCATCAGTAAATCAACAAACAGCAAGAATTGAGGAGGATGTGGAGAAAGGGAACCCCTGTGCGCTGTTGGTGGAACTGTAATCAGTGCAGCCGCTGTTGGAAACTGTAAGGCGAGCCCTCAAAAAAGTTAAAAATGGATCTGCCATTTGAGACAGCAATTCCACTTTTGGACATTTGTCTGAAGGAAACAGCCATGTGGAAAGATACACACCCCCACGTTCACTGCAGCAGCACTAGTGCCGGCCAAGATATGGGAGGAGCCTAGATGTCCCCCAGGAGGTGACTGGGTAGTCCTGATGGGTGTGGCTCGGAGGGCTGAGCATCATCGGGTCGCAAACTGAAAGGTCTCGTTTCGCAGGTCAGGGCACGTGTCTGGACTGCAGGTCTGGTTCCAGGTCGGGGCCAGTACAGAAGGCGGCCAGTTGATGTTTCTCTCCCTCTCTTTCTCCCTTCTTCCTCTCGCTCTAATGTGAAAAATAAAAATAATAAAAATAAAAACGCTAACGGAATCTAACGAGTTTGAGAAAGTTAGCTCTCTTGCAGACTCGTTTGCTTGCCTGGCAATAGTATCAGGAATGTATAGAATTGGGAAGCGGCAGCGTAGCGACTGCATTACGCTCCTGTTGCGGCTGCCGCCACTGCCGCCACGGACTTCGACGAGCACCGAGCAGCGAAACTTAGCGCAATAGGGTTATTCAAAGTACCTACAGACTAAAAACACGTGTTTTAGAATAAGCTGTATTTTGTCCTTGTTCTTTATGTCTTTATTTTATAAAATAAAGAAAAGCTACCATTCAAAACCTGATTAATTTGAGATAGAAGGGCCTTTTGTCTTTATCCTTTTTAAAAAAATATGTAATCTTTAGCCCTGGCTGGTGTAGCTCAGTGGACTGAGCACGGGCTGGGAACCAAAGGGTTGTCAGTTCGATTCCCAGTCAGGGCACATGCCTGGGTTGCAGGCCAGGTCCCCAGTGAGGGCCATGTGAGAGGCAACCGCACATTGATGTTCTTCTCCCTCTCTGTCTCCCTCCCTTCCCCTCTCTCTAAACGTGGATAAAATGTTTTTTTTTAAAAATGTAATCTTTATTATATTTTTTTCCATTATCATTTAGTCCCCTTATAGCCCCCGCCCCCTATCCTTTTCATATATAGTTCATCAGAACTGGATGAGAGCTTTCTTGTATTCGCTTGAACAACAGGGTCAGTTATACAGGCTTTCTTTGGTATCTGCTGCCTATGGAGTTTGTCACTGTATTCACCTTTCCTGATAACTCTTGAACAATTACTCTTTTCAAATTAAATATTATAGCAAAGCTGTTTGGATTTTTTAAATGACTTACCATAGAGCTGGAGATTGTTTGGGGTCTTTTTGTAATGAACAGTAAAAACAATACATTTTAAATTTTAAAATGTGAGTCAAAGATTGATACATGTATACAATGGAATATTATTTAACCATGAAAAAAACAAAATCTTGCCATTTGTGGCAACATGGATGGACCTAGAGGATATTATGCTAAGTGAAATAAGTCAGAGAAAGACAAGTACCATATGATTTCACTCATATGTGAAATTTTAAAAAACAAAGGAAATGAATAAACAAAATGAGACAGGAACTGACCCACAGATACAGAGAACAAGCTGATGATTGCCACAGGGAAGGTGGATGAGGTGATGGGAATAAAAAATTAAATTGCATTTAAAAAAAGAGCAGTGAGACCAAGAAAGGGTGGCCCCCAGCGTATGAACCCCTCAAAAAAAAATTAAAAAATGCTCCCTGGGAGGGCGGGTGCTCTGGCCGTGTGAGAGAGAAAACCCAGGTGGCACCAAGACGGAGCCCACGACTGCCCCTGCCAGCTGTCCCTGGAGTGAACAGGGTTTGCTCCTGTTCTCTTCTGCATAGCCCCAGAAGTGAGAAGCTATGGGCCACCGTTTCTCTACGTGGGGTAGGGTCCTTGGGGACATGTGAGTAGATGCTGTGCATTTGGAGCCTTTGGGAACCACGGGTCATTACCAGGGAGTGACAGGCTTAGGCCTCGGGGGAACCCCGCTCTTTCCTAGAACCGTCCCTCGGCCCTGGGCACGCAGTACCAGCAGCGGCAAGTGTGCAGGAGCTGGGGAGTGGGCCTGGGGCGGTGGCCACTGCAGGCTTTGAGACATGTGTGGGCCAGGAGGGGCCCTTGAAGTCCTGGTCAACAGGTTCCTCAAAAGCAAAATCACTTGAAACATCACTGGGGTCAGCTGAGGACCCTGTGGCCAACCCCCAGGAGCCCAGGAGGCTTCTGTTGTGGAAATCCCCTGATGGCCAGCAAGTGCAGATGCATGAGCTGGAGAGGCCTGGAGATGCATCACCCCTCCCCATCCCCTGCAGGGACCCTGAAATGGCTGAGACCAGGGATGAGGAGGCGACTTTGGGGAGACAACCACTCCAAGGCTGCCTCTGGGCCCTGGGATCCGGCTCTGAGCTCCGGCCTCCATGTCTTGGCTTCATTCCCCTCTTCTGTTCTCAGCTCTTGCTGGTCTCTGAGTGGAGGAGGCTGGAGGCTCGACTGCCCTCAGGCACTGCCAATAAGCTAGAAGGCTGGGGCCTGGCAAGTATACAGTGTCGCCTCTATGGGCTGCGGGCCTAATTATTCTCAGCTGGCGGCAGGCGGCTGGGGAGTTTCCCAGCTCGCCTCCGCCTCCTTCTTTGTGGTAAACACTTCGGGGAGGTGTGGGGACAGAGGGCAGGGAGGTGCCGGCAGGAGCCTGAGCCGGGCCTTGAAGGGGAGCCAGGTTGGGCAGCCTGGCCCATCGCTGGTTTCAACCAGCAACTTGACTTAGAATCCTTGAACGTGGGGCAGGTCCAGCCCCTTCCAGCATCCAGGGTCCAAGGTCCTACCGAGGCGGGGAGTGTCCCAGGGTTTGTCCAGCCGGAGCCAGAGTGAGATGGAATGCTTGGGGAACACCAATGCTTGGAGGAGGGCCTGGTGTAGAATACACTGCGTATGCCTTTCCTTTTCCTACAAATCTTCGGGACTTTCCTGAGGTCAGAGCTGCAGCGTACAACTGTGCAGGTGTGGGCCGAGGTGTGAGTGGGGACTAACCCAGGCCGTGTTGGGCTGTGTCCATCTGGACGATGGGTCACCTTTTTCCAAATTACACAAAGGCCCTGTGCAGGCCAATACCAGGTGCCCACCAGGCTGGGGTCAGAGGGCATTGCTATTGAGAAATGAGCCCTGTGTATTCGAGTAGCAGCTGGCCTGGGCTGCTCCTCTCCAGAGGACGGGACGACACTCTCAGGACAGCCCACCTGACCTGGTGCCTCAGTGTTCCCGGCTCTCAGCCCAGAGGTGACCAGCAGTCTGCAGAGCAGCAGCCTGAGGCCCTGGCTGAGAAAGCCCAGACCCCTCTCCTCCTTCCCTGGCTATTTGCTTCCTTTCCTTCCCTGACTGTGCACAAACTTCGGCCACTGTGGCAGGGTCACCTCCAAACCGATTGCGTGTCATCCCGAGTGGCTTGAGTTGCACACAGTCAGAATGCCGCATAAGCCTGTGGGCTTCAAGGTCAGGAACAGGTAAGGCAGCTACCTGTATTTCATCTGAAACATACAGACCATGAGCTGTGAGGGTGAATTTCCTGTCAAACAAGTACACTGGGGCAGAACCAGCGATTTGATTTCATACCTTTCCTTATATAATTCACAAGAATGTTTACATTTACAAAAACTAATCTCAAAGCCCTATTCCTTCAGTGAATCAACATGGAACACCTGGCAGGTCTCTGAGCACTGTCACTGAGCAAGTGCTCCCTGTCCCCACGCACGTGCAGTGGGCAGACAGCAAAACCCAAGCAAACAGAATATGGCACGCCGCAATATGCACAGTGAGGAAGTAACGTGCCGGAGAACAGTGTTGGGCCTGCTTGTGTTGATGGTGTGACTGAGCTGGTCTTGCTTCACTTTTGAAATAAGATAACAGAAAATCTAAGCCCGGCTGGTGTAGCTCAGTGGATTGAGTGCGGGCTGGGAACCAAAGGGTCCCGGATCGATTCCCAGTCGGGGCACATGCCTGGGTTGCGGGCCAGGTCCCCAGTGAGGGCCGTGTGAGAGTCAACCATACATTGCTCTTTCTCCCTCCCTTCTCCTCTCTCTGAAAATAAATAAATTAAAAAAAAAAAAAAAAAAAGAACAGAAAACCCATCCAAACCATTGTCAGTGGAAAACCGATCCTTGAAGTCCGAACAGACCACAGAACCAAGTTTAGACGAACAACTTCCCTGCACACCTGCTCTGAGCCGCTGCTGCTCACGAGGGAGGCCTTCAGGG
>PVJI01011707.1:0-54877 GCA_004026765.1 Micronycteris hirsuta
TGTTTCTTCATTCTTTTCTGGTTGGATGTTTTTTTCTTTCTGCTGGTCCACTCTGTTGATTTGAGTCCCAGTTTCCTTCTTATCCCTATTGGTTCCCTGCAGATCTCTCCTCATTTGTTCAAGCAATTTCGATAATTTTTCGTCGAATTCTGTGAGCATCCTGATTACTAGGGTTTTAAACTGTGCATCTGATAGGTTTGCTATCTCTTGGTCGGTCAGTTCTGGAGCTTTGATCTGTTCCTTTCTTTGGGCCATTTTTTTTCCCTCGGTGAGCCTGTTACTGTAAGGAGGGCGGAGCCTTGGGGTTCACCTGGGCAGGGAAACTCATGGTGGCTGTGTTGTGACGTAGCCTGTGGGGGCGGGACCCGAGCGCACAATGGCGCCTGCTCCGCTCTCCGCACCCACACCGCCTCCTGCAAGCAATTTGAGCCCCTCTGCGCTGGCTCCGGGGGTCGCTCCGGGGTCGGTGGACGGGCTGCACAGCTCCAGTCCCCCGTGGGTCTTCCCAATGAACTCTCCTGTGAGGCTGGTAGTTCCTCCCGCCGCTGACTCCACCCCCACAGGTGCTCTCAATCTGCACAGATGGGTTGCACCTTGCTTTCTCTCTCGGTTTGTCTGCCCGCGCTTAGGTCAGGCACTCCCGTCTGGGTGTACTGCAGCCCCGCGGGAACCGCCCCTCCAACCGCGTCCTGCCGTCTGCTCACCAGCTTGCTGCGGGGTCGCCTAGCGGTCTCCCTCCGCCCTGCTCCTCCCGGCTCACCAGACTGGATGAATGTATCTTCTTTAATTCCTTGGTTGTCGGACTTCCTCTCAATTCGATTTTCTGTCAGATCTGGCTGTTTTTGGTTGGGTAAATTTCTGGTTTTTTCCTTGTTTGGTTGTGCGAGGAGGTACGGCGCATTCACCTGTGCCGCCATCTTGCCGGAAGTCTTGCCTTATAATTTTCTTAAAGGTACAGAAGTATTTTGTTAAAGGAATGCTATTAATTTTGTTTCATAAATACAGATGTTGAAGTATACACTTTGGTCTGCATTTATAGAAGCATTCAGGACTGTATATTTAAGTTACAACTAGAATTAAATTTATAGCACATTTCTTGCAACTAAACTCCTTGTAAAGTTGTTTAGTAGTATTTCATGAGAAATAGTGCATTTATTGTCTTACAGTTCTAGCCTTAACCACAAAATCAGTTTGTTTTGATTTAATCTTAATTTTACTTTCTAATGATAGACATTAAGTTTATTTAAAAAAAGTACTCCTTTTTCTTAAAAAAAAGCAACCTCACAACTCTTAGAACTTTTAATAGTCCACAATTTGTCCAATGTAATCTTTTGTTATTAAAAGAAGCCAAATAGTAAGAATAAGACTCCAAGTTGGGAGGACACTCTTTCCAAGATAGTTCAGTAGTTCAACAGACACAACTTCATCAACCCTCATTGCAGAGTATTTTTTAAAAATATTTTTTCCAAAAAACGGAGACACTGAATTTCTGATATTTCTCAAGTAAGTTGGTATATAAAAGAGTGGAGAGATGAGTCTTGAGTCTAGAGTCAAATTACTTAGGTTTAAATCCTTGTTTCACCTCTTCCTAGATAGGTGACAAGGAAGTGACAGTGTTTACTGATTGTGTGAGGTCGGGCACGTTACTTAAATTTACTAAGCCTTAGTTTCTCCATCTAAAATAAATGGCAATAATGATAATAATAATATCTAGTTATAGAGCTGTTGGAAGGGTTAAATATTATAATGCAAGTTAAAGTCCTTAACAAAGACTCTAGCTCATAGTAAGTGTTCAATTAAAGTCAACTAAATTTATTCAATAATTTATTCAACTAAAGTATATGGAGTGCTAGCTCTGTGCTAGGTGATAGAATACAAATACCTCTGTCATCTTGATCGGGAACTAGAAATCAAAACACACAAATATAATTCAAGGTACAGGTTTAGATATGCAGGATTGGAATCTTGGACTATGACCTCTGCTCTAGTAGGTCCCTGACTCCCAAATCCTTGAGTTAATTTTGATTTCAGTAAAATTGTGACCCCTGTTCAACTTAATTTTTTTATTTCAGCTTTTTTCCCATAGGAATGAGCATATCTAGTTATAGACCTAGTAAAAGAGAGTAGCATCATCTGAAAAAGATAGAGCTTTACCTGTCAGCTGACAATCCTTTTTAAAAACTTTTTTCAAAGATGCAAAAGTTCTGAAGCTTTTTCAGAAATGCCTCCCAAAGCACAGACAATGTATGAGTATTTGTATTAATGAGGATGTATGTTTCCTGTTCATTAGAAAGTCTCCTCACAGCCACCATTTTATAGTAACACGATCTGTGCTGAGTTTGCATTAGTTTGAATTTCATGTTAGGAAAAAAAGAGGGAATTAGAAATGGTGTTCACACAAACTAAAAATCCTTATAGCAGCTGCTTCTGTCATAATCGACAAATTAAAATTCGATTTCTTATTCCTTAAAGACTTCTGGTTTTGTTAGTCAGAAAAGTATTCATGAACCAAGACTAAACTTCCAGCTCTGGAAAGAATCGGTGACTCTCTAGTCCAGAGAGACAAATCTGAAGAAAATGTATTGCTTAACTACCAGGTTCCAGATCTACCAGAAACAGATTGACTTTGATCTGTGTCTATATTTGGAAACTCTATTTTTTTTCTTTACAAATATTTGAGACCAAGCATCTCTGTCTTGCTACAGAATTGTGCTAGACAGAGATAGTTATGCATCAGTTGGTTTAAGCAGGGGGAGCAACAATATATATTTGGAAACTTTTGAAATGACTTTTTATGGACTGATTATCAATGGAAACTGCACCGGTTTGCTCTCCGTGGCTGCTTGTGCATTTTCCTTTTCTCAAGAATATGAGAGTAGAAGTGGAAGCCTGGAATGGAACGGCTGAGCTCAGAGCAAGAATCAACTGCCAGGCATTTTCTCACCAAGTATAATTTTCTATGTCTACTGATCTAGGGGAAATAATTACTGGGCTTCAAATACTTGAAATAAAAGAAGAACATTGCTTTACCAAATGGTCATAGGAAAAGAAACATTTTTTTCCAAAAAGTATGAGTTAAAAAGAGTCGCCCTTGTTTAATCCAACAATTCTTTATTGCAATGTTTCCAAAACTTTCTCTAAATTCACCCCACCACACTTTACAAATTTAGATTCCTGGGGGGGCCACTGGACTAGTGAATGGAATGTTCAGGGAATGGGCTTCTAAATACATAGTTTGAAGAACTCAGCTGATGTTTACGATCATTTAAGTATAGGACACACTATTTTGAAGACTTAGATAAAAATAAGAGAATAAACATGTATGTAAAGAAATAATTTTTGAAAGACACCAGGTTATAGGTAAAACAGGATAGAAGCCTTCAAAAATTTTTCAAGTACCTCGTGTTCTGGACGGAGGGCAAAAAGAACTGAATGCCAGAATCCAGAGCTCCTTCATTTTATTGAAACAGAGATGCAATGTGCACTTTTGACCAATCTAAGAATTATTGTTTTTGAAGATATTAAAAGTGGAGACTTTTCAATTTCTGAAATAATGTAATACAGCACTAACTTTTCCCCTCTCTCTACCAGCACTTAATCTTATAAAGATTAGACTTAATGATAATATCAACTTTTTTGTTTGTCAACAAAGGGATTCCAGTTTACTGAGATTAGCAAAATAGGGCTTCAGGACCTAAATCAGCTGTTTTTAAAATGTCTGTCCCTTAAAAAAGCCCTATAGAAGTAAAAGGAGGAGGGGCTTCTTTGCTCTTTTCTAAGGGTTCCTTTGGTCTTTCCTAAGATTTGTGATGGAGTTTGCCTTAGTCAATAGCTGTATGAGAACATCTCCTCTGTCCTTTACATCCTAGGGGAATAGGTAGGCTTTCAAGCAGGTCCTCTGTGTCCTGCTCCCTGAGTTTCGATGAGTCTTCCATACTCTGACATTTTGTAAAGATCCTCCACCTCTCCTCTAGTCGCTGGCTTTGCCATATACTTGGATTGTTCCTCCACACTCCAAAAACCTGTGACCATCCTGGAACATAGCTTATAGGAAGCATGGTATGGTGGCCAACTTTCTGTATGTTTTTAGTGATTAAACAATTTATACATACTGATTTTGTCAGTTAAGTTTTATATGAAACTAAATGTCTGCCATTTGACCTTTTGACCCTTGACCTTTTACTGTCCAGGACCAACTTTCACTAAGGACCTTGATCTGCTGTATATGGAGATGCCCATTCTTTTCACAAGTACTTATTCAAAGAGTTTGGCTTTAATGTCCAAGTGAATTGTTACTAAGTCATTCAACCATTATGTAAATGCACACTCAGGACTGGGCCATGCTTCCATTTCCAGTTTTTTTTAAATATAATTCTTGCAAAGCTTTTTACTTTCTTTCGTGAAATCTCCATGCACTCTATTCCATAAAGAATTATAGTCAGAAGCCCTTTTCTGATTGAATTATAGTCAGAATTATAGCGTAAGCCCTCTAAATTAAGAGTCTTATATGGGTTTGTTTAGGGTTTGTTTGTTTTTTGCTTTTTTCATCAAAATATTTAAAAATAGTGATGTTGATACTTATGTACCAAAATTTGGGGAAATTTTGAATGATTTGTAGTTTCATCAATTATTTAAAATTAATGTATATGCTTTGTTTATCAAATTTTTGCAAACTTGTATGTTGTGCATTTAGACAGAAAAAATAAAGCCTAGTAGATTGAAAGGAAAATCCAAAGTTTTCACACTGGATCAAAATCAATATAAAATAAGAGCCACGACCATGGGAGAGAATTCTAGATTTTTCTGTTATCAGCCATAAAGAAGCATAATAGGTGGTGTCGTGCAAGTGAATTGTGCATATGTAAAAGAATGCAGTAAATACTTTGTTCCTCTTTCATGAAATCTTCATTCTAGTAACATTTGTGGAGGCAAATGGGAGTGAGAACAAATGAAAACTTATAAGCCTGTTTGTAGAAAGCCTCACTTGATACAGGGAAACTACAGTTGGATTTGGAGCCTTCAGGGGAGTGGTCCTGGGCTTACAGAGGGACTGTGGCAATGGCACTGGGGAGCTTCAAATACCTGAGCATGGCTGGAATAGGCCATGTAGCCCTGAGAGAGGCTGAGGGGTGTGGGGCTGTCCCCAGCCCCCTCCCACAGAGGCCGTTCTTTATCGCACCTTCACCTTCTTTCATCATTTGTTTTTTTTTTTAAATCCTCCCCAAGACAATATTTTTTCATTACCTTTAGACAGAGAGAGAGAGGAAGGGAGAGGGAGAAACATCAGTGTGAGAGAGAAGCATCACTGATTGTCTCCCACAGGCACCTGGACTAGGGATTGGGGATCAAACCTCGACCAGGAATTAAACCCACAACTTTTTAGTTACCAGATGAAGTTCCCAATCACCTGAGCCACCCCAGCCAGGACTTTTATCCTTCTCCTTTTCTCTTTGTACGGTGAAAGGATTCGATGGGAATGGGAGTGATTTTATCAAAGGAGACTCCAGAGAACTCTTGGGATGAAAAAAGTCTGAACGTATTAGACTGATTTAGAACTACATTCCCGTCCCCCCCCATAAACTAACAAACTGTGCTGCCTGAGGCAAATTCCATGATTTATTTATGCTTCTCTTTCTCCTTCTTAACTCTAATCATTCTATGATGATTAATCTTACAATTTTTTTTCAATTTCTGCACTTTTTGTTTCCTTTTCAGGTCTTCTGTATGATTTTGTTTTGTTTTGTTTTTGTTTTTGTTTCACATGATTATTAGCTTTCCCCACAACCACTTCCCATCCAAGGTCCTTTCACCAACTGCACAAGCATTTTCTCTCTTTTTCCTACTGTGACAACTGCTAGGACAGGTCTCACATATGACAGTCCCACTGTGCCCAACCTGCACCCCATCTGAGGCTTGGTTCTCTTATCAAGGCACATCTTTAAAGATGTTGCCTAGACTGGTCCATAGTCCCACTGTGAGCCCCTAATTGGCACTTCTGGGGTCCATGCACCTGTGTTTCCCTTCCTGACCATGGCCACAGGATCAAGTTACTCGTGTTCTCTCCTGTAATGACCAACAAACCCACTCATCTGCAGAAGCTAGAAAAGACCTGAAACAACAAAGAACCAAAGAGATCCAGGGAAAGACTGGAACTCTCTGTGGGATTTTCTTAGACTCTCAGGGAAGGCTTCTTCAGGCCACCGGAGCCCCAGGCATCATGCTGCTGCTGAGCAATGCCCCTGTAGCATTTGGGGGCTCTGAGGATGACATCACTGAAGGACAGATTCTGTGCTTCTGGTCAGTACCTCTGGCCACTTCACTGACCACTCTCCCAACTCAAACAATAAGGCTGAGAACACGAGTATTCTGCAGGCTCCTTGCTGGCTTTGCATCCTCTTCCCTGTGGGGCCTCCTAGGACACTGAGCCCTGGGTCACAGAGCTCCCAGGTCAGGTTCCCCTGCCCTCCAGCTACCTCTCAGTCTGTGCCCTAGACACCCTGAAGCACTCACCTGTCTCAGGGTCAGCTGCTGCCTTCCTTCAGAGTAACTAAACTTACTTTAGTAACTAAATGCCAGGTCAGATTTTCTGCTGTTTCAGAGAAAGAACAGCTCCTTAATCCCCCTTGAGTGATCTGGCTGATCTACAACTGAACAAAGTGACAGTTTGGTGTCCCCAGTAGTCACTGAAATGACAGGTCATTCAGCCCTGCAGTTCCTGGAATATTTTTAGTCATCTCTCCATAAACCTTGATGACTATGAGGTGTCAGTCCACTCTCTGGCTGCTTCAGAGAAATCTTTCCTCCTTGGGGTGCTATGTAGAGTCTCAGGGCTGACCTACTTTGAGGACCTCACAAACAAGGTGAGCGAATGTCCCTTCTCCTCACCGAAGATTCAGGATTGGGCACCTTAGGCCTGTATATCACAACTGTCTGACGTCATTCTTGTCTTCAAGATTTTCAACAGCACATGTGCTCAGAGAGTTCTCAGATCATCTGTTTCCCTTTGCATTGTCCTAACATTAATCTACATGTCTCTCCTTTTCTATTACCCTATTCACAGTCAGGTTTTTCAACTTTAGGATAAAAACACATATTCACTTGGAACTCTAATATGGTTCATAGCTCTAGGGCTTACACCCTTCCCAGGGATCAAAGTAATCGTTCGAATAGTGTTGTTGAAAGAAATCAGTGATGCTAATGCATGGGTAACAATTACAGCTAACAAATCCTTATACAACTAGCTGAGTTCGAATTTTTGCTTTCAAAAAAATTGAAGGAGGCCCTAAGGAAGTTGTAAGGTGATAGGTGATTAGAAATTATATTTTATGATAAGTGACTATGTGATTTGGGATATACAACTTGGAAGGAATACAATGAATTGAGTAGGTTACTACAATAAAACTACTTCAATGCCCCATCTATTTAGGTGAATCAAGTGTTTTAGTTCTTAAATATATAAAAAGGGGGGAAAAGGAGCAGAGTTAATATTGACGATTCTAGCAATATATGTTCACATACAAGTACATGTACTAATTGAGAAAAAAGCATTATCTGTCTCATTTCTAGATGCATTTGCCATCAAATTTGAGTCTTAATGGTAATAATTATCTAGCAAAACTATTATATGGAGGAGACCCCCAAAACTGAAATTATCTTCTGGAGGGTGGGCCCCTTGTAGTACAGGCTTCTCCCACTAGGTGAGTGTTCCAGGAACCCATCTGTATCATGTAGCAGCTGGTGCTGTTGTGAGAGGCTGTGTTCAGCTTCAGTGAATTTTTCTGAAGACTCTTTCAATGCCTTTGTGCATTTCATGATGAGTGACTTACAAGTGCTCCCGCCCACACCGTGCTGAGTGTTCAGCAGTTTTTGACCAAAAACACCATGAACCCCATGCCCCTCCCTCCCCCATTCACCCAATTTCATTCTAGCAGGGTTTCTTTTTCTTTTTTGTTTTCTCCATGAAAAAGTTCCTCAGAGGGAAACGTTTTGCTGATGTGGAAGAGGTAAAACAAAAAACAGCAGAAGGGTTAAAAGGCATCAAAATCAACAAGTTCAAAAAGTATTTTGAGCAGTTGAAAAAATCTCAATAAGTATATTGCATCAAATGGAGAGGACTTTAAAGGTGACTAAAGTTTAAACATGTAAGAATAAATACACAATTTTTAATAAGTAACTTCCATTTTTTGGTCCCCCCTCGTAAAAAAATGTCTGAATTAAAAATAATGTTTACATATTTTAAGTGGACAATTTTGGCTATCAGATTGCTCAGTTAGACTCCTTCCCAAATGTTTAAAAGAACATAACAAATAAAGTTTAAAATGGCATAAATTTTGCAACTTTTAAAACTTATAATGAAAAGGTTTAGATTTTTCACATTAAATGTTAGAGGACGTATCTAGCTTTCAAATTTCTTTGAGTATACAAACAAATATATGAAGACTATTATTTAAGATGCTGACTCTGGTTTCTAAACAAGGTTACCCATGGAAACAACATTCAGGTGTTTTTATGGTTTACCAACACTGGAACTCAAGCCATGCCCCAAACCTGCCCAATCAGAATCTCTGAATATGTGGCTTAGTAATCTACGGTTTTATAAATCTTAGCCGTGAGTCAGCAGAGTGGTTGGCTTGCCATTCACTGCTTTATGGCCCCAAAGGACATTGCTGGAGTTTGTTCAGACCCTGTTGCAGAGGCTCACTTCTTTCTTAGAGCTGAGGGTGGTGTCCTAAAGCTGCTGCCTGAGATACCAGGGAAGCAGCAGGTGAGGTGGAGGCCACAGCTATCAGTTCTAAAGAGACCCAGGCTCTCATTGGGCTTTGCCACTTGCTGATTGTGCCATCTGATGCACTGTTTTCCCTCTCTGGGCCCAAAAGGCCTTGTTAGGCTGTTCAGAGGACAGAGTAGCGCCTAAAATATGGTGATGTCTTAATAAGAGCCAGTTTCTCTGTTATTCCTTGTGGTAAATACAGTAACTCCATGTGAATATGTGGTAGTGCTTTCACTAAGGACTTTGAATTGGTGTTTTCAAAGCTCATAATTGAGCATCTTAAAAACATTACATGATTTTCTTCAACGTTAGAAACTCAACAACATTAAGAGTTTGCAAAAGCAAATGTGTTATGTACATTAAGACATTATTTACTTAAGTAATTTAAGGGCTAGAAAAAAATAGGAAACAATTGAATTTGTTGAATAAAAGAATCAGGGAAAAAGGTTAATATCTAGATTTCTATTTTAAAAACAAAATAAGAATGAATTAGAAAAAGGGAGAATGAGTTAGTATCTTTAAGACAGCATAAAATGAAAGGAAAAAAGCGTGACCCTCTCTTTGGTGCTTCCTAAGCATGCAATGAATGTTATGTGATTAGACACTGGAGGAGTTGGCAGAGAGCATCTCTGGAGTAGGGTCAATAGTAGACTTCTAGGCTGTCTCGTCTAAGCCATTCCTGGTATGATTGATGGCTGCAAGTTAAGTACCAAGCAACGCAACCCTGAACAGAGAGAAGACGTGTGAAGGGAACAACAATCCATATTCCCTTTTCATAGTCTCTTGGTTATGTTGTCAGGAGGGAGAGTCCTAGACTTGGTAGTTAATGTGCAGTTTCAGGTGCCAGGAGAGGGCACTGTTTAAAGCTGCCACACTCTTGATGATTCAGTTCAACCATCATCTCAATTTCATATATTTATAATCCGATTTTCTTTTGTTTTGTGACTTTTTAATCGGGTGTGTCTACACACCTTCATCTTAGATAATACATTGCTAGTGTATTAATAACATATATTAAGAAGTATCCTTGCCACAAATGTTAATGACCTTTTTGCAAAACTTAGATTTTTGTTACTTTGTGGACAGTAGGCATTCATTTTGTGTTAACTTTAATGTAATTAAATGAATGGATAAAATAAGTTCCTTATGAACTTTATATTTTAAAATGGAAATTGTTCATCACCAAAGCACTGGCTTTAGCAAAATTTTTAAAAATAAAGTTGTATGAATAAGACCCCTGTTCTAAAGTATAGTAAGAGATTTTCAGTAACGCTTTGCCTAATTTTTAGTGGTTCTAAGAACCCTGAGACTTTCAGAAAAACCTAAAAGTATCTACACTGGCCAAAAAAGTCGTATTTCTTGAAAATCGAATGTCTTACCTAATTGACAATATCAGGCCCTAGTATTCCTCTGCTTTTTAGGCAGTATTGGAATACCTCTAACATGGCTACCATTGATTTTAATATAGCAATCAAAGCATAAAGAGTAGAAGTTTTCTGCCTATACATATCAGCTGGGTTGGGTCACCATGGATGTAGCTGTCTCTGATATCCTGTCAGCGATTTTATCAAAGTAATGACTGGTCATAAGGTTAAATCTCACCTATGCTATGTAGATAACTTTTAGTTTGATGTGAAATCTAAAACACAGCTTCCTGACCATCAATAACCTTTTTACGGAATATTGTATAGCTGATCAAAAATCACAGACAATAGTGTGGTGAAGGCCAACAGAGGGGGGGTTGGGGCTGGGTGGAGGTGGGCAAAGGGGAGGAAAATGGAGGACATCAATAATAGTGTCAACAATAAAAAATAATAATAAAGCCCCTAAAAAATAATAATAAAGAACAACTTAAAAGTGATAATGGGGGTTAAATTACTTAGGGTGTAAGTCACCAAAGTTATAAATATATAAATAGCTTTATTGTATATGTTATATAAATATACATATTTATATAGACAAAACCCATATGGGTACCTTTAAATATTTAAATTGAACAGTGGGCTCAACTTTTGAATATACACTTGTCGTCAGTTGGGGAATTTTTGTAAAATAATAATTTTGATTGGAAAAATTGTACTCATATCTTAGAAAATTTTAGAAAAATACACTTGTGTCAGAAATTTGTCATAATACATAAACATTACTGTGTGAATGGCACCTCTGTAGTTAAATAATATGCAACCTCATGAGTATAGGTGGTGAGTCCTTTTATAACATCAGGACAAATATAACAAAGGCATCTCAACCTCTCTGTTTTATAGTAAAAAGTATGTGTTCTGTTATCTACAGAAAATATAATTTGACTTTAAATTTAACAAATTGATAGTCTAGGCTTTAAACCCGTTATAAACATCTCAGCTTCCTGCAGTTGGAAAGGTTATGTAAAGCAATTTTAAAAGTGAAGAAAGTATTCATCTCACATATAAAGAAGTTATTAAAAACTTATCTTAATGTAGACATCAAGAGTAAGGCAATAAATGTGGTTGTAGTTCTACTTCTTACATATTAATGTAGCATTATAAAATGGTTTATTACAAGGTTAGAGGCAATAATAACACAATGACAGAAGTCAAAGGCACTTCCCAAAACCACAATGGACTGGGTCAGAATTTTAAAAATAATAGTAATTTAAAAGAAGAGAAGTTAAAATCAGCAATTCTGCTATTCATAGGTTGCCAAACTGCAAAATTCCCTTCAAATGATCTCAGATTACACTTAGGGACAGGAGATTATGCATCTCAAGGGCTTAACTGTGTCTGCCTCATGTTAAACACCAAATAATTAGCAGTTATCATCATCAATTCATCATTATCCTTTTATTTAACACTCCCATTAATAACAACTTAGATCTTATAGGTGCTGTGCAATTAAAAAAAATACTTTCTTGTACGGTTATTTCATTTCATCTTTATCACCAATACTCCTATAGGTATTGTTCCCATTGTGCAAATAAGAGCACAAAAGCTCGGGAACATTAGTGACCTGCTTATACAGGGGTGGGTAAAAGTAGGTTAATAATAATAATAAATAACAAAATAATAAATAAATAAATACACAATATGAGAATAAACTGTTTTTCATGTACTCACAACTGTAAAAATCTACTTTTGCCAACTGCTGTAGTTTCAGTTAATCAGTGAAGGATGAGGGCACAAAGTCTTTGGACTCTTAATTGGATGCCCCCCGCCACAGTATGCCAGCTCTCCTGATCATGGCTGTGTACCACTAACATTGGAGAAAATAGACAAACAGAAGGCCCTCTAATTAGATCAATGGCTGATTTAGTGTTGGATTATACGTAAAATAGATGCACAGCATTAACCACTAATACCCCCCTCAACTTAATATGTGGCAAGTATTCTGCTAAACACTGTACCTGTATTGTCCTCTATCCTCTCAATACCTTTCTGAAGTAGGTGCTATTATCTCCATTGTTTAGATGAAGAAGCTCAGGCTTAAAAATGTTAAGTGACTTTCCTACCCTGGCTAGGTGGCTCAGTTGATTGGAGCATTGTCCCATTCACCAAAAGGTTGCAGGTTGCAGGTTCAATCCCAGGTCAGAGCACACACCTAGGTTGTGCAACAGTGCTTTTAGCTGTACCAGTATTGGATCCTGGTTGACATCGTAGACCAGCTAAATCTCACTAAAATACTCTTTTACTTGGTATTAGCTAAGAATGAGGTTCTGTTTATTTGATGAATCTCTTCAGGGATTTTGTTGTTTCTGCTATTGTTTGCTTGGTTTTTTTTTTTTTTAAGATAACTATTTGCTCCAGCCCAGATAATGAAACAAATGTGAATCTAAAAATAAACCAACTGAATAAAGCTGACTTTATATCTCCTAGTTGAAAGTCTTGAAAACAATCAAGCTCAAACAGTACTTTTTCTGTTTTGTTAATGTGTATCTGCAGAGCCCAGGATAGTGCAGGGAAATAAAAGGCACTCAAAGATATTTGTGGCTGCAATTCAATTGAGAAGACAATGCATCTGAAAAATTGTCACATCCTGGGGCCATTCCTATGTCAACTATTTGTGTGGTGACTGAGCCTATGCTAGTATAATGCAAACTTAGTTTAACTGACTAGTAAGGAGAGTGCTGTATTATATTTACATATTCCTGTCTTCTCTAGACTCCAGAGTAATTTAAAATATGTCAATTTTCTTGTAGCATTTATGGGAAAATTGAGACCCAGAGAATTTGTATAATTCCCCAGGATTACAGAGCTGCTGTACAATGGGCAGCCTCCTCCTCCATCCGTCTTCACCTCTTAGCCTGCCGTAGCACTTGCAAGAAAGAGCTTCGTAATTATGAGGTATAAGGATGGAGCTTTAGATCTGTTTCTAGAATTTTCCAGTGGTCTGTGAAATAAGGGACGACTGCATGGCCAAAATGAACGCTAAATTCTGATAGCTCTAGAGAGGTCCTAAAATTGTCCATGGATTCCCGTTAAGTTTATACAGCATCTTGCTGTATATGGTTGAGCATTTATAGGAAGAGACAGCTTTCAATCAATATCCTGTTGTCCAAACAAAGTCTCTACTTATGTTGTTTGGGAAATGTGTTCTTAAATCAGCTGGACTCTTAATATTAAAAAGAAGCATCATTCTCTGCTTGCTAAAACAGACAATTTCTTATGTACAAAATGGACGCTTTGATATTAGTGTTGCTCAGTGTTTTCTGCACTAAAGAACAGTCACTGCTCAAAACATTTTCTCACTTAAGCAAATAGTGTGAAGAGGAAAGAACTGGTACCAACAACTATTCAGATTCTAATAAGGACAAAATCCTAACCAGGGAATTGGTTCCAAATTTGAGGAGTACTCAATAGCTTGGACTTGCATTTTAAAAGCTAGTGAATATATAATCAGCCAGGGGCATGAGGGACCAGAAGTTCGATATGTCATTACAGCCAACTGGCTGGAGGCCTTATGAGAGGTGAAATGATTTGCAGACCCAGAGTGGGATGGCAACCAAGGGACATTGGTAGTTGCCTTAGGACGTTTGTAGGAAAGTACTAAACAATGTGCTTTCTAAACTAGATTGATACCCTGAAAGGATGCCCTCCTCCACAATTTCGAATACGTCTTCCATGCCTTCAAAACAATTCTAGATCAACAATTAACATGTCAAGATTTACCAAAGGCATAATCTTCATGTTTCTCATGCATATTATGTTTACTGCTCAGCATTTTACTTACCAGTAAGGCTATGAAGAGAGCACTTCACAAGTTTTTCATCACAGCTCACCTAGAAAAGATCAGCATTTATGGTTGAAGGCCACTGGTCTGGGGACCACTGCTGCTCCAATGCCCTGCCCAAGGATCTCTGCACACCAGCAACCCTTTTGAGGTATAAGTGTGCCTTCTGTTGGGTAAGATTTAATTTTACTTAGAAGCAAAGGACAGGAAGACTAAAATGCATCATCATTGATGAAGACTTGAAGAAAAACGTGAAACTGTTTCAAAAGTCAGATGAAAACACTAATTTTTTAATCCTCACCTGAGGGTATGTTTACTGATTCTAAAGAGAGAGGAAGGGGTGTGTGTGTGTGGGAGAGAGAGAGAGAGAGAGAGAGAGAGAGAAACATTGATGTGAAAGAGAAACATCAATAAGTTGCCTCCCCTACCAGTGCTCCAACCAGGGATGGAATCCAAAACCTAGGTATGTGTTCTGACCAGAAATGGAACCTGTAACCTTTCAGTTGTACAGGATGGGACGACACTCCAAGCAACTGAGCCACTCAGTCAGGGCACAAACACTATTTTTTACAAGATCTGATAGCGCAGCCATTAGAGAATTGGCAATTTCCAAAGTCTGCAAAGCAGCTCAGCCACTCACCTTCCCAGACCTTTACGGAGGACCTTGAATCCAGCCACAGCTGGAGGGCCATCCTGAAGTTGCAGGCACTTGAGATGACTAATGAGAACACTTCACTGAGTGCTTGTTACAGTTTCAGGTTTAGCAAAGTGTGGGGCAATGGGCTTGGCATAGACTAGCTACCAGCACTTTTGATAAAATGACAGGTATGTAGTGTGCATGTCACAGTTGGCACCAGCTGTGGTTCATTGTCTGTAATAATAAGCAGACATGAATGCCTGCCAAGTCTTGCCCCTGCTTCCAAAAGCTTAGACTTGGCTTTGGACTATTATGCCATGCTGTCCTCCCCTTTTTTTCCCTGCCTCCCCTGCTGCACAAATTGTATCTTAGCACACCTCATGTCCGCATTCACTAGGGAAAAGGGACTTGGAAGTGGGATGAAAATACTGTGGCACTAATGAATGTTCGTTGGCAGTAGTGCTCCTCATTACTTTCAGGAGAACTGTTAGCCATTTTCTCTCTAAATATCCTGGTGATAAAAATTACTGCAAAGAATATTTTAGATTATGGTTTACTCTACCTCAGAGCCACTGAATGAAGTCAATGGAATAGGCTTGGTAATCTGTACAGTTAATATGCTTCCAGGTTATTTGTCACAGGGAAGTGTGAGAAAGGGCCCAGCTGGAGCCCTGAATCTCAGCCGTGGCTGGAGACAGACCACCTTGGGGAACTAGAAAATCCCACTGTGCGGTACATACCCAGACTAGTTAACTCACAACCTTTGGCGAGGGGACCCAGGCATCAGTAGTTTTTAAGTTCCCCTAGTTAACTCGAATGTGTAGCCCAAACTGAGATCCATTGAGCTGGAGGGAATGACTTGTAAAAGGGTTCCTCCCTAGCTGCTCTGAAAATCTCTCTTTAATGAGCACTCATTTGACATTTGTGTATGGAGCATTTCCCTAGGCACTCTGAAGAGGTGTGGCCTTATTTTAAGTGACAGAAATTTCCCTGCCTTTCTGGAGCCTTTGGTTCACTGAATGAGCTATGCACATAAATAAATTCACAGTTTTTGAACAACAAATCACAACATGAAGTGGTATTCGAAACTGAATAATATCAGTCTTTGAGGGCACAGGTTGGAGAGAGAGATCAGAATGTGAAGTGGGGTGAAGAGGGAATGGCTCCTGGAAAGTATGTTTTAAGCTGGACTTCCATGCGTACAACTTCTCACTGCTGGGACTACTTGATAAGAATGTGTAAGTGCATTTCCTACACTTAGTTTCTAATAGTCTCAGAGATGACCAAATGACAGTTAATGAGAATGTATCAGCAAGAATATCAGTGTTTTCAAAGGTAAGTTAAAAGCTTCTGAGATACTTCCCACCAGGGCCACATTGGAGATGGGCTGAAAGGCTGGTTGGGTGGATGCTGGGGCCTAGGTAGGCATCGCTGGGATCATGTGTGGGATGTGTAATGCGCTTCCTTAGTTGCTGCCCTACTAACTGTGAAGACTGTTCTCTGCAAGGCTTTCCAGAGTGTTCTGATTAATGCTGGCACAGCTGGAAAAGTTGGGGGCACCCATTTAATTCTATGCTTTCTTGTATTTACTAAAACATAAATAGCAAAAAAGCTTTCTTATTTGGAATAAAGAAAATTATTAGCCCAGCCTTTTTTGTTTTATTTTTCCAAGAATAAAAAACACTTTCCTGCCTATTTGGTCGTATTTTAAAATTTTCATGTCATACAACATATACATTGCATGACACTTCATTTTGGTTTGTGCTTAGATTGCATGGCACTTACTTGTTATATAATTAGATTCAAATTCAGAAGTAGGGAATGTTTCTTCAATTCTAGTTTCATGCAGAAAGGCCCGATAAAGACTTCTGGAATAAATGAACAAATGTACTTGATGTCAGCAAACTGGAAATAAGAAATTCAGAAAAAGAAGCACAAGATTATCTCCTTGGGTGAAGAATGTGTCGTCTAACTTCTTTTGAAAAGTTAATTATTAGTGAAATCTTGACAAAGAGAACTCAACCCTGTTTAGTTTCTGTTCTTTTGTAATACGTTTTTAAAAAACAATTTAAGAAAGTTGTAAACCCAGAATAAAATTTCTATGTTTGATAAAACATCAAATGCAAATGTTCAAGAAGTAAATGATTTGTCTGTGGAGCACCTCATGAGGAGAACTTTATGTGGCGTGTCTTCTTATGGCCATAAAAATATAGATGAAGTCGGTGGAGTTTCCTGATGCACAACATGCAATAATGATGCAGGCTGTTTTATTCATACACATTTTACTGAGTGTCTGCTGTGAGCCAGAGAGGAGAGTAGGACAAACCTACAACAATGCTAAAGAAAATCCCAGCCATTGAGAGAGAAACTACCAGGTAAACTGTGAATATGGTTGCAAAAAAGCTGCACCATTCATTTGGTACATATTTTATTTTTGATATATTTATGATTTTGGAAAAAGATCAATTTCTGATAAAAAATACAGTTTTGGAGACTGCTTTTTCCCCCCATGGTCAGGAATAAGGATTTAGCTTGAAAGTGGTGAAGGAAATTCCATATAATTATCGCAGAAAGAAATAAGGTAAATTATACTAAGAAACCAAGACTTAGCATTACAGACCATTTCTGCAAGAAGGAAATGGGATTCTGTCTTTTCAACGGAATAACTAGCATGGATTGGAATGCCACCCAGCCCCACAGGGATAGTTTGCTTAATCAGGAAAGTGCAGCTATCTGAGTCCTGTGAACTTCGTGGCATTTCAACCAGAAATAGAGGCTTGAAAGAAAAATTTCATACTCCCTAAATTCCAAAACCATGTTAAAGTTTGCCATTTTTTTCTGAAGGTACCCTGATCAGGGGAGAAGAGGCAAAGCTGTTTACAACTTAGTACTTTGCCACACCACGTTCTCAACTATCCCTGCCTCCATGGTAAGGACAGCATTTTTTTTTTTTTTGGTAGTTATAATTTGAGTTTGTTAGATATAACTTAACATCTAGCATGCAGGGGTCCTGGCACAAGGAAAGCAGAGGCTGTGGGCTTGACCTCAGCCAGGCAGGTAGCTGCCCAACACCCCTGCTGCTCCCACTGGTGGGCCAGTTGCGCACTGACCCACTTGAGCACCAGTGGCGGTGGCCCAGCCCTCCCCTCCCTGAGCAAGCCTCCTCTTTTTTGTAATGCTGCATAAATCCTGCACTCTCTGTCCCCAAACTTTTTCTCAGTGGTCTCCCTGGCCCTAATTAACTCTCTTCCCCTGGATGAAATTAGATTCTTGTATGAGGGATTCTTTTATGTGTGACATTGTTCACCTCCACTATATTTTGAGTTCTGCCATAGCAGCTATCATTATGATTATCTTGTCATCGTTATCCTCATTCCTGTTCCTTCCTCTGTTGCTTTCTTCATTCTCCTGCAAACACGAAATTTCTCCCACTCAACACACACAACCCACAGAGTCTCTTACCCCTATGGAATGCATAGTACATGGGAACTTAATCTCTGTCAATCCCGTAAAGTGGGTCAGGCCACACAAGGAAAGGAAGCTAAGTAAAGGAAGAGGAAAAGGAAGGAAAGAACAAACCAATTTCACATCTGCAATGTGATTAGCTCAAAGCAAACTAGTGAGTTCAATCTTGATGTCTAGCCCTCACCTGCACCCCCATCCTGCCCAGGCCCCAAGTTCCTCTGCCCCTGCCTCTTCTTCTTCAACTCTGCTGATCAAAACTGTTTTGGGAAAAGAGTTAATAAATGTACTGATGTGATTCATGACCCACATGCTTCCTGCTGCCTTCTCTCTTTAGGAGAATGATTGAAGCCTGTAGTCTATAGACATCCTGTAGTCCAACTGTGGTTTTTAGATGAAGAAACTCAAGTTCATGGAACCAGCTCAGCGTGTACTATGACATAGTACATAGTTGTAGAGATGTAATGAAAAGTTTTTCCCAGTACACCTCTTAACCACTCAAGAAAACACCCTAAAGGGAACATTTCTAATTATTTTATGTTAGGAAACAGTGATTAAGTGGAGCAAAGTTGCTCATTGCTATGGTTTGTTTTGATTCATGAAAGGAATCTTATGATGTAAGGACACCTCATTATGCCCCCAACACACACAAGCTTTGTCTGTGCTAATACATCTGAGTAGACATGCTGTTCTTTTGTCAGTTCCTGGCTATTAAGTACATGATCCTTCTGGTGGACAGAAACACATTACAGATTGGATGGGAGGTTGAAGTAAAGAGAGTTCTGCCTTACTCATAGTCTAAAGAGAGTTCTGCCTTACTCATAGTCACTACCATTAGTTTTCTTGTTCTTTCCTATTTTTTTCTTTTTCCACTCATGTTTTAAGTTAATATCTTCCAAAAAGACCTCTCTTTGCTCACAGACAGCCAGGTTTCTAGTGAAGGTCCTGCAGTAACCAGTGGGTAAATTCTGGAAAGTCAACCACTCCAGTAAATTCCAGATCTAATGTTACCCAGTTCTCTAAAGTGAATGTGCCTGGTCAGATGCTGCAGGGCTACAGCTCTGATTATAAATAGCAATTATCAGCTAAACTCTTTTTCAACTTAGATATTTTTAATTTGGGGAGGGAGGTTCTCAGAACATGTCGAGGAGAGAGAAAAATGGCAGGAAAAAGAGCAGTGTCCATGAATGTTTTTTATTTTCAATCCCTCACCTAGCACTTCCTCTGTGCAGACATTGTGCTCAGGCCTTTACACATGTTCACACACTGGATTCTCAAAACCACTCCAGGCATTTCCCTCCATCCCCATTTAACAGATGAGCATACTGAACCCAGCAAGGTCAGTTCACCTGTTAGTAGTTATTTAGGGTCTAATGCCAGATAGTGGCAGATCTGGAATTTGAACCTGTACTTGGGTTTCAGTACCCGTGCTCTCAAAAACTCCCCCGTGTACTATTGACCACGTTCCCCTTCCTGCAATCCAAACCTTGGTGACTATTCTGTGATGATAGCATCATGATGACTGTGTGGAGCCGGGCAGGTACACTCTGTGGAGGGTATGCTTGTCTGACCACTGTGCTGTGCATCTGAAACTGGTACAGAATGGCATTGAGTGTGAACTGTGATTCAAAAATTTTAAAAAGTTAAAAACTACTCTATGCAGCCTCTATCCAATCCTGTTACAACATCTTTTAAAAGTAGATTTGCAGGAATGGACATGTGTAATGAGGAATAGCAATCCTACCTGTAAAGTTTTGCAAAATTCTTTCACGTATCTGGTATGATGTGCTCTGCAGATATGTCAATGGAGAAACCAAGTTCATCTCAAGGTCCACTGTGGTCCAGAGTCCTGCATATGGCTTTGAGGGTGATCTGGCTGCACCCCCTGGAGTGTCTTGCTGCACGCAGCTACTACTTCTGCTCTCCAGGTCAGGAGCCTCCCCTCCTGTCTTCACCTCACAACACACAGCCCTCCCAGTGGTACCCATTAGACTCAGCAGGCCCTTCCCAGAGAAGTCTTACCTGGTAGACCTGCCAAGTAAGATTTAAACGGGAAAGCCAGTGTCAAAACCCATGCCTTTTTCTGACTTTAAGTCCACATTTTTTCCCTAGACATGAGTCCAAGAATTTTAGATCCAAGAGTACAGAATCTTTGGGAGCATTTGTTTTTTTACAGAAATAGTTATAGAAAGATCTAGTGATTTGCAAAGAGGTTAAACAATGAACTCATATTGGGGACCAGGTCAAGAAAAAGAGGTATCATCTCTTCTAGAGTCTTGCGACTTCAGCTCCTCAGTTCTTTTGTTCTGGTCTTATAGCTGGTATTTCTTTGACAAATCTGGCAGGCACTGATGTGATCAAATTAACTAATGTGGTGAAATTAAATTATCTTCTATGGCACTCATTAAAGACTTTGCATATTTTAATTCTTTCATGAATGAAGTGGCAGGTTTGTAATCTTACAAAGAAGAAAAACTAGAAATTCTTGAGAGATTAAAATTGGGTTCCTAACTTATTAGTTGGTCAGAGAGACAACTTCATTAGAAGGTCCTAAAACATCCAAATATCATTCACAGTATGTCTATATTTATTCTGAAGCTTTAAGTATCACCATTTCATTACATATATATTTCAAAGAAGAGGAATATTTGACTGTCCCTCCATATTTAATTTGAGATTAAAGATTAGTTAATTAGGTTTATTAAGCCAAGTGCTTTGTCAAAACATTGCACAGATCAAGATTTGCCCCAGAGTAGGAAGGCCCCAGAGTAGGAAGGGAGTACTAATACTTTCAGCCCAAGTTGGCTCTTTATCACAATATGTTACTACATATTTTCAATTTTTAAAATAACTGTCTCTCTATTTTAATAATTACCACTAGGGTAGTTTTTTTAAAAGATTTCATTTATTTATTTTTAGAGAAAGGGAGGGAAAAAAGAGAGGGAGAGAAACATCAATGTGTGGTTGACTCTCGCACACCCCCAACTGGAGACCTGGCCCACAACCCAGGCATGTGCCTTGACTAGTAATCGAACCAGTGACCTTTTGGTTTGCAGGCCAGCACTCAATCCAGTGAGCCACACCAGCCAGCCATGGAACCACTAGGACAGTTTTATTGGATACTTCCACATGAAAGAATTTGGACATCAGTTTTCTATTTTTAATAGAGTTTGTGGTAATATATCAATTTTATCTCAGTAAAGCTGGAAAAAATATGCTTCCTCTTTCACTGACATCAAATAATACCATTCATAGCTGAGTCTAGCTCAAATATTAACCCACAGGTTTCAGTTGTGAACTAGGAAAGATAGTTCTCCACAAGTATTCCTCATTGTCATGTTGTTTTGGCTTTAAAAATTCAGAGGCTAATCTAGATGCTCTTTATGAAATTCAAACAGAAGTAAATCTTGTTGAAGCACATTCTATAAGGGGTAATATGCTCCTAGTTTTTCTCCATTCTGAGCAAGTCTGTTGATCAAATTAATCAGTTCTAGTATCAACTTGTAGATAGCTAACGCCATTTATCAAAGAATATTGAAACGTTACAATATACTTTGCTGAAAATTATTATACATTGTACAAGAATAATTTATTATACATTATATGTTAAGTAAATATAAAAATACAAACAGAACAATAAGGAATATACAATAAAGTTTGGGTAGAAAATTTCTAGTTCTTTCTGAATAGAAATTGATGAAAACTTTTTTCAAGTTTTACTGATTTTTTTGTGTGTGTCTTACCCAATTCTCGATTCCAAAGTTGGAGTTGAGAGTTATCATTTTCTTATACCCAAATCTTTGTTACTATGAAGGGATAGTTCTTTATCTTTGCATCCTTAGGGAGTCATTGACAATTGATTCCTACTGAGATTTGCTTTTCTCATATTACCCTGCATACTGCTGGCTGTCTGCCCTGCATGTCACCCTGGAACGCCTGCTGTCTGTTTGCCCGGCTTTGCAGTTCTCACTAATGCAAGTCCACTTTAAGTGGCTGGCAGTCTTCTATATCCTTTGAAGTAAACTATCTTTTGTAACATTGTATATTCTTCATGCTGTGGCAAGAGGGGGTATTTTAAATACATTTTGATGGAGTCACTTTCTGATAGGGGTGATATTAATTGAAGTTTATTCATCTCTCCAACTCTTACCTTTAATTCAATGGTGAAATCAGGCCACACAAAGACTTTCATTGTAACAATGTCAAACGTTTTCCCTGGCTACAGGGTCTTGTTCATGTAGGCTACCATTACACATTCATTTTCTGAGTGAGTAAACAGAGTTGAGTCAATAAAAGCTTATTAATACAGCATTAGCTCAAAGTAAAACAGAAAATTAAGTAACTAAAATGTAATTCAGCAATTTTAACAAGTTCTGGTGTGCATATTGTGAATAAAAATGCCAAATTGTGAACATGTCGAGAGTAATATTGTTTCTAAGATTTTCTAAGGCAATGTTGCTATCTTCATAATTTTCACAATGTTTAATGTAGTGCCTTATACTTAAAGGTACTTAATAAATGCTTACTTAATGGAATATTTTATTAATGTTTCCTACATAATACTTAATGTAATGCCTTGATTATAGTAAGTATTTGATATATGTTGGTAAAGGACAAATAAATAAAATTTGTCCTCAGCTATCATCCATCATATTCACACAAGCACATAGACATCATCAAAATATACTGTTGGTGTGGTGGTTTTCTTTTTAGAACAATCACCGTATCACTTAGGCAAGTTCCTCAATTTTATTGAACTTGGGGGTTTGCATCCCTGTGATGACCATGGTAATCTGCAGTGTAATTCTCAGGTCTGGGAAGGAGAGTGGACAGGGTCACACTTACCTGCTGTTCCCTACTTCTCTGCAGGTAATTTTGGGTAGAAGTAGGGAGAACAGAAGCTATCTTTCCATATCAATTTGTAAAGAAAGTTTAAGTTTATATCTGTGACTAGTGGCAAAAAAAAATCACTTATTGAATATTATCTATTGTGATATCAGAGAGAATTTTGATTTACAAAATGTATCTGTTTTAGAACCATATACAAAAGAAGAAAATATACCAGAAATTATTTCTCTAGTCTATGATTCTTTAGCAATATAGGATAGTAAAGTGTGATTCTACTGCCAGTTAATATTTTCTGTATTGTGAATTCTGACATCTTTATCTAACATCGTTAGCCTCTTAAACTAACTCAGAATTAGAGTATGCTATAAAAACAATTCTTAAAGCCTAGGCCAAGGCTATTTGTTTTTCTCCTACTTTTCATTCAACAAGTGAAGTGTAGCTTATCAACATGCGATTAATCAGAAGTTCTCACTTATCTCCTAGTACACAAAAGGGAAGCCCTTAGGGCTTGCTCCTGAGGTTAAAACTTGCCCAAACAATTATACAGTATGTAATTTGATCTAGTCCAATGAAGGTCCTCAGGTACATAAAACATAATAAAGCTTCTTCTAGATTAAACAAATCAGAATTATTTCAATTATAAATTTTTCCCAAAGAAGAGCAAAAAGGGAACATTCCCTAATTTACTATATGATATTTCAACTAGACAAGATCAGTGTGAAAAATAATGATTGACCAATCTCATTTATGGATACTAATGTAAAATTGCTATACAAAATACAAGCAAACTGAATCCAACCATGATCAAACTGGATTCATCTTAAGAATGCAAGACTAGTTTATCATTAGAAAATCTACAAATGTAATTCACCCTAATAACAAATGAAGAGGCTAAAAACTACATAATCATCTTATCAGATGCAGAGAAATTAATAAAATTAAACATGTAATCAAAATTTAAAAATATAAACTCTTGGAAACTAGGACAAGAGCTTTTCTCCTTTAACTAGTAATGGCTGTCTAACAAAAACTTATTGCAAATGTTCTCGTAGTGAGACATTAGAAGTATTTTCTTTAAAAATTTTTCAAATTTAAATTATATGTTATTGTATTTTTTATTACAGTTGTCTCAATTTTCCCCCTTTGTCTCCTTCACCCAGACCCACCCACTCAATTAGGCAATCTCCACACCTTTGACCCGTAAACAATGCGGTATTCTCTATGCTGCACTTCACTTCCCTGTGACTACTCTGTAACAACAAATCTGTACTTCTTATTCTCGTCACCTTTTTACCCATCCCCCCAATCCCTTCCCATCTGGAAACCATCAAAACATTCTCTGTATCTATGATTCTGTTTCTGTTCTGCTTGCTCATTTATTTGTTTTTTTTAGATTCAATTACTGATAGATAAGTACTTATTGCCATTTTATTGTTTATTATTTTTGATCTTCTTAAAGAAGACCCTTTTTAACATTTCATGTAATACTGATTTGGTGATGATGAATTCCTTTAGCTTTTTCTTGTCTGAGAAGCTCTTTTTCTGTCCTTCTATTCTGAGTGATAGCTTTGCTGTGTAGAGTAACCTTGGTTGCAGGTCTTTGCTTTTCATCACTTAGAATATTTATTTCTACAAAGTTTCTTTTGAGAAATCAGCTGACAGTCTCATGTGAGCTCCCTTGCAGGTAACTAACTGATTTACTCTTGCTGTTTTTAAAGTTCTCTCTTGGTCTTTAACCTTTGGCATTTTAATTATGATGTGTCTTGGTGTGGACCACTTTAGATTCATATTATTTGGGACTCTCTGCCCTTCCTGAACTTATATGGCTATTTCCTTCACCAGGTTAGGGAAGTTTTCTGTCATTATTTTTCCCAGATAGGTTTTCAATGCCTTGCTCGCTCTCTTCTCCTTGCAGTAGCTCCATGATATGAATGTTAGTATGCTTGAAGTTGTCCCAGAGGTTCCTTATGCTATCCTTGTTTTTTTTTTTTCTTTTGAATTCTTTTTTCTTCTTGTTGTTCTGATTGAGTGTTTTTTTTTTTTTTTTTGCTTCCTTTTATTCTGAATTGCTTATTTGATTCTTGGCTTCATTCACTCTACTGTTGACTCCCTGTAAATTGTTCTTCAATTAGTGTATCCTTCATTTATGACTGGTTCTTTTTTATGGTTTCCATGACCTCTTTTATGCTGTTGAAGTTCTCTTTGAGTCATCTACTCTTCTCTAAGTTCACTGAGCATCCTTATAACCTGGTTTTGAATTCTGCATCTGATGCGATAGATTGCTTGTCTCCATTTTGTTTAGTTATTTTTCTGGAGTTTTGTTATGTCCTTTCATTTGGGCCATGTTTCTTTTTCTCCTCATTTTGGCAGCCTCCTGTGTTTGTTACTATGGATTAGGTAGAGTTGCTATGACTCCCTGGCTTGAAAGAGTGGCAAAATGTAGTAAGTGTCCTGTAGGGTCTAGTGGCACAGCCTCCCCTATCATGCAAACTGGGTACTTGAGATATGCCCACCATGTCGGCTGTAAACACCCTACTCTGTAGTTGAACTTTGATTGCTGTTGGCAGATAAATGGAAGGGATTTACCCAGACCAATCAGCTGGAAAGACTGGTTGTGACCACTGACCACCAACTTCTGACCACCATGGAGGATTAGCTGTGCAGGGACCCACTCCACAGAACAGAAATTTTTTTCAGCAGGGCTCTGGTGTCCTGAGTCTTCCTCTTGAGTGTATCACTTGTGGAGGTGGTGGGGTAGTGGTGTTCTAACATGGTTTGCAGTTGTCCACTGGGTGTGCAGGCTTTGGAGCCTCACAGAAGGTGCAGGCCAAGGTCAGCCACCACCTCTGTTTTCCTCAGGGCCACCTGGCATAAGCTGCAAAGTGACCTGCAGTTGTTTGCTGCTTGTGCTGGGCTTGGAGGTGCCCAAGTGAATCCAAGCTAAGAACCAAGGCTAACTGCTTCTAGTGTCAGGCCTGGGGCCACTTAATGATAGGTATGGGGCTTGCTGAGGCCAGATGCTATTTGTTTGAGAGAATTTAGGATAACCTGAAGCATAAGACAAGTCATTCATATGGAAAAGCAACTGGAAACAGCTTGGTTGGGCCAGACAGTTGGGTGGGGCAGAACCTTAGGAAATCACCAGGGTAGGGAAAACTGTGTGAGCCAGGTTGATGGCATCTCATATATGGTGCCCACTTTCCCACTCTGTGAGGGGAGGGCTCAGAAAAGGAACATTGGCTTCCATCTGGGAGAAAAATTCCCTGCAGCTCTCACTCTGATGCCAGACATTTCAGTTCCCCCCCTGTATGCCTCTGGTGCTTTTTAAGCTGCTGCCCCAGTACTGAAGCTCAGAGAAAATGAGTCTGAGTAAGTCTGTCTTTGGGCCCTTTAAGAGGAAATGCCTGGGACTCTAGCAGTTTGTCTTTCACAGCCTCAATCCCCACTGGATTTTACAGCCAGAAGTTAAGGGAACTTATCTTCCTGGCACTGGAACCCTGGACTGGGGGGCCTGGTGTGGGGCTGGGACCCCTCACTCCTGAAACCTCTCTCTTGATTTTTGTCTGCCACACATGAATGTGGGACCAGCCCTTTCTGCATTTTTGCCCTCCCTACCTGTCTAGATATGGTTTCTTCTTTAATTACATAGTTGTAGGACTTCCATTTAGCTTAATTTTTGGTAGTTCCAAATAATGGTTGTTCTGTAGCTTAGTTGTAACTTTGATGTGGTTGTGTGAGGAGGCAAGCTAGTATTACTTACACTGTCATCTTGAATGGCAGTCCTCAGGAGTATTTCCTTTAAAAATCAACAGCTAGATAAAAAAGACCACTAATGCTTTTTTTGTTCAGGATTGTTTTGAAGTATTGACTAATGCAATAAAACAAGAAAAATAATTATGATGATTGAAGAGGAAGAAACTAAGCTGTTTTGTATTGTTTTGTTTTGTTTTTTTTGTAAATGGCTTAACTGTCCACATTGGAAACTATCCTCACTCCTACTGTCTAAAACTACCATTTACAGTAGAATCTCAACACATAACGTACTAAAGAAAAATATACATAACAAAAATAAGCAAGACTTTAGTGGAAAATTTTGATAAATTTTTGAAAAATTTTTAAGGGGGAACTAATTTAGTGGAGATACATACTGTTTTCATAAATAGAAAGAATAAATGTTATGTATTATCAATTAACCACAGATTTATCCAGGAAAATCAAATCACAATCTATAAAGCAGCTTCACAGGGAATTGACAAAGGCACTCTAAGATGTATATAGGAGGACATAGGGGCGAGCATAACCAGAACTCTCCTGAAGAAGTAATTAAGGTGGCACATTCTCTACCTGATATCAAGATTTACAATAAAGCTATAATAACCAAGGAAGTGTAAAATAAAGGTGTAGTAATCAGGGAAGTGCAGTATATTTTGTTCTAGACTATAGAACAGAATTGAGAGTGCAGATCCAGACCTATATATTCGTGGTCACTTGATTATGATACAGGTAGAATAACTGGAGAGAGCTAATTATTCAACAAGTGGTGCTGAGTCAATTGTTTGAAGTGGGATCTTACTTTACACAATACAAAAAATAAATTCCACATGGATTAAAGACTTAAATATTAAAAGGAACACTTTTAGATGTCTATGTTATGGAATACTGTTATAAACTCAGGGTAAGGAAAGATAGTTTTAAACAAGACAATAAAAGTTGATTAGTTTTAAACAAGGCATAAAGAATGTTAGCCATAAAAGTCTGTTGAGTTCAACAACATTGAAATTAAAAATGTTTTTTAGTAAAACTACTACAATGATAAGGGAAGAATAAGCTTTGATGTGAAACATGTGCCATACATACAAACAAGAAAGCATTAGAACTGAAAATAAATAAATATCTTTGGCAAAAAAAAATTCAAAAGACTATGCACAAAAGACATGGACAGTCCTTTAACAGAATAGGTAAATGAATGGTTAATAACCACAAGAAGATATGCTAAATTATATTAGTAATATGAAGGATTCAAGTGAAAACTACCAATTGATACCATTGTGTATCCTCTAGATTGGGAAAAGAATTAAGAAATATGGTAATACCTAGCACTGGAGACAATTGAAGCCATAAGATCTGCTGCATACTGCCAGTGGGAGTATAAATTGGTATTACCACATAAGAAAATAATTTGTCATAAAACTTTACATGTGAACACTCTCTAATCAAACCATTTCTTTCCTGAGTTTATAACCTAGAAATATACTTGTTCTTTTGTGGTATATCCAAATGATAGAATATTGTTCAGAAATAAAAATAAATCATATACAGCTATAAATAAATACATTATAGATACAAGCTATATAGGAGCAATACTTGTTTTTATAGAGATTGAAAGTACACAAGGCTAAACCAGGAAAGATGGGTGGATAGATGGATAGGTAGATAGATAGATAGATAGATAGATAGATAATAGATAGATCTAATATAAGTAATATAGTCTAAGAAGACTGTTCTGCAAAGACAATGAAATCATAAACACAAATATTAGGATAGTAATTACATCTGATGAGGGGGAAAGTTATGGGAGCAGAGATAATCACACAGGTACTATTCAATACTTGAATGATAAAAACAAAATGAAAATCATAACAGATGATCTTTTCTAACTTTTTCTGTGCTTCTCTGCCTTTATTTTTCAGTAGATGTTTCGAAGTTTTTCTCTCTCAAAAGGTAATAGGAGATGGAGAACGGGGACAGTGGGTCAGCAATCAACAAGCATTCTCATTTACACCTCATAAGAACCAATAAGCTACTTATTATGTTACTTACTTTAGAAATAAGAAATCTAAAGCCAAAAATATAATTATCCATACAATGTTACATAGTTCTAAAATGGTAGAGCTAAGATTTGAATTCATATTTGGGTTATGAAAGCTAATTTTTATGTTACTAAATTATGTCATGTGATATGTGGTTATTATCCTTTAAAACCAAAGGAAATGTTCTATCAGAAGAGGACTTTCAGTTTGTTTTTGTCAGGAAACTAAACTCCTTATGAAACATTGTATGAGGTAAGATAACCTAAAATGTAAGTGGGAGTTAGCCACATATTAAAAGAGTTTGAGAACCAGATCGTATTTGTTCTGCATAGATTTTAAGTGAAAAAAATAAACAAAAATCACCAGTGAAGTTTAAACAGTAAAAACTGTTATCAAATTTATTGCAACCAATCCCTTTTAAGTTATAAGAATAGGAAGACTTTACATCTCTTTTGAAAACTGATTTTAAAATAGTTCCAATATTTGTGGGTCCATAGGTGTTGTTTGCCTTCATGATATAAACCTTCATACAGGACATTTCAGTTTTTAGTCACAAGGGACCTTTAGAGCAAGTTATCATATTCTTTGAAGTAGCCAAAAATTTAAACAAGCAAAGATAATTATTCCAAAATTTTCGAGATGTTATTACGTTTCTGCAAAAAGGAGCATTCCTCTTCCCACTCAGCATCATTACTTGGTTTATTGAGGAGATGTTAGCGTTCTGCAGGAATTGTTCTCACATCTGAGACACACAAAAGCCGGCACCCCAAACACCTCTAGGTTCAGTATTCACATTCTAGAAGCAGTCTTTTTTTTTTTTTTTTCTTTCGACAAAGGACTTTATTCTGGCACGAACTCTGCAAAGAGGAGAGTCCTGTGCCTCTTGCCAAGTTTGGACGTCTGTAAGCGGTTCCCCAGACAATCAGTTGTTCAGTTCCCTTCATCTCTAAGTAATTACAGGAAATGGCAGTAGTGCTTAAGGTACCTGTCAAAAGCATTGTTGTTCCGCCAGGCCCTTGAACAGTAAATGATAGCTGATTCATTCATGGTCCTGCCATGGATCTTTGTTCTTTTCCCATTCAGAATAGCTCTTCCCTCTTTACTCTGGATGTTTATAGCTCCTGCTGAGAGTAGCAATTCTTTCCTGGCAAGGGCTCAAGATGGCTTGGATCACACAGCTCCAGTGTAACTGCTTTGCTCTGTGGAGAACATGGAGTGGAGGAAGTGGCCTTTAGTGGTTTCAGTTTGTTCAAGCTTTCTCAAAATGAACCTGCTTACCAAGAGGCTCCGAAAACGAAAATACGGCAGTTATTTTGGTGACTCTGTAAAGGATTTGTGCGTGTCTCTGCATAATGAGTGATGTTCTCTCAGTCAATTTCTGATAAATCAGGAAGATATGCAGACCCCGGGCCTTGCAAACCAACAATCTCTCTTCACCCTTTCTCAGAGCTAACCATGTATTCATTTCCACTGGAATAAAATTTTTTTTTTAAGAAGCCAAACATGGCCCTGGCTGGTGTGGCCCAGTTGGTTGGAGCATTGTCCTTTACAGCAAATGTGGGGGGTTTGCTTCCCAGTCAGGGTACATACCTATTTTTTAGGTTTGATCCCCACCCAGGGCACATGTGGGAGGCACTCAATCGATATTTCTGTCTCATGCTAATGTTTCTCTCTCCCTCAGACCCTTCCTTTCTCTCTAAAGTCAATAAACATTTTTTAATATATTAAAAAATTGTAAAAAGAAGCCTAACCTGAGACTTATAAGTATGTAAGTTATTCCATAAATGTTTGCTTTCTTATGACCTTCCTTAACAAAGTTGTAGAAATAGAGGTAAAATATATGTGTGTGTGTGTGTGTTTAGGGAACTTTAAGGAAAGAGAATAGGAAGTTTCTTTTTTTGTTTCTCCTTTGCATTTTTTACATATGTCTACCTTAGACCATGAGCTCTCAAAGGCCTAGACCCCATTTTCTTCTTACTATTCTCCTCACATTGCTCCATGGCTAGCACACGATTGGCACTTGGTACACGTGTTATGAGGTAAAGGGTTAATGAACCGATGTATTACCTCCTTGCAGCCTTACGTAGCAACACTTTAAAGTAGGTCCTTGTAAGGCTCCTAATAATTATAGAAACTAGAATCTTAAAGTTAACATGCAAGCTATAGGTATTGCTGAAATTAAGAATTCTAAAAAAGTAGGCTAGTGCATGGATTCTCATAAAATACTGGAGTATGTGCCCAAAGCAGTATAATCAAATGAATAGAAGAAACAAGTGATTAAGTATAGCAAAAGCAATACTCTCAAAATATTCAGTTAAATGCCACAAGGGAGAGGAAACACGTGAGTCTTCTTGGACATTAAACATCCTATACAAGTACTACAATGCTAGTGAAGGTGACTATAAATATTTAATTTTATTGGGATAAAAAACAAATTTTTTAAAAAATATAGCAGTGTCTGTGGCTGCAGCACCAGCTAGCTTTACATACTGAAACCTGCCATTCCTGAGCTAATATTCATCAATCTCAGCTCTTGGGGAGATGGGGAAGGTTGCAATGTGACCGGGCAAGGCTCCCTGGACCCCCGTGCCCCACCACACCAGTCTTCCACCGAACACCACAGTTTTCACTCCTAAACCTCAGCCAATTTGCTTTGGGCTCTTTCTCCCATAGGTCTTGCCATCTTTTTCCCCCAAGGACTAAGACCTCTGTCCTCTGCTCCAACATCTGGTTCTAGCTTTACCACTTACTAACTAGTCCTTCTTGTACTAGTTACTGAATCTCAGTTTTATTCTTTAATCATAATATTTAAAATAAAAAGATTAACTTATAGGACTGTTATAAAACTTAAATGTAAAGTGCTTAGTGCAGTGACTTGCATATGGTACACTCCACTTAGTGCTAGTGAGGACACTTCTGTTCACCTTAGAGAGCCTCCTCTGATAACGTAATCTAAAGTAGATCATTAATATTACTTGTCATGGAACTGTTAATTCCCTTCACAACAATAATAGCAATCTGTATGTATTTTATTAACTTCTTTACACACTTACTTCTGCCTCCTTTAGTGAAAAATCCACAAAGGCTCAACTTTGTCTTGTCACCATTCTATTCTCAGTAAAGTCCCTGGTGCATCTTTGTTGCATTATTGATTTAATGACTGAAAGCTTTACAACATATGTGTATATAAAGAAGTCTGGTTCAAGAGAGCATTATGATTCTCTGTCAAATTCATTTACCTGATTCTGGATGAGTTTCTATTAAGGAGGGGGACTTTTTCTTTCTATGAGAAATATAAGGCCATACGTGCCATAGAAAGAGCAGGAGCCAGGCAGCTTCAGGGATCAAAGTGGTGGATATAGAGGACTGTCCCTTTAGGGCAACATCATGAGGTTAAATCATCACCACACAGTTCAATACTGAACTAACAAGCAAAACAGTGACAGACTCATAGACAGAGAGCAGATGACAGCTATTGGGGTGGGTGAGGTTAAGGGGTGGAGGGATTTAGTGAAAAGGAAGATGGACTCATGGACACGGACAACAGTGTGGTGATTGCTGAGGGGAGGGAAGGTATAAGGGGACCACATGGTAATGAAACAGAAAACACAATAAAGATTAAATTTTTTAAAATAACTAGCAAAGAGCACCTGATTGGCTAAACTTGTGTCTCATGCTCCACTCTTGACCAGGAGAGGACAGCACATCTTACTGAGAGCGAGACTGCATACAATGGGAGGAATGCTTAGTTACTCAAAAACTGTGATGTTGTTACCACAGTTAAGACTGAGCAAACAAGGCCAAGGCATGTCCACTAAACATATGTGTTTATGACTACCATTATTACAAGGATTAACAATGACAGCTAGGGTGCAATGCTGGCTAATTAACTTAGATAACATTTCCTTGTGTTATGAATCCTTCACTTCCCCAAATACATATGACTCATAGGTCTCCCATGGAGGACTTCATTGTACTCTGATTTTGTGTTAGTGTTATTACTCATCTATTTGTCCAAAAAATATTTAAATGTCATTTTGTGTTCCGTAATAAATGATATACAGTGGAAATTGAGAAAATGGAAGCATAGCACTCCCTTCCTGCACCTTACAGTCCAAATGGCAGTCAAGGTACTTCACACATTAAGGAAATGATATAATGTAAGAATATTTCAAAATCTGTAAAGTAAATTATGGCATTTCTTTTATTCTGCATTTCTAGAAAGTAGATAAAATTACTTCAATGCATTTCTAGAGTGTTCAATAGCTGAAATTCTTCTAAATTCTTTGGAATATTTAGAATGAAAAACATAGCTGTTCACCTTCAGTCCAAACTTCTTTGAACAGTTGCTTGAGCTGGTAGTTAATTTAATGCAGGGGTAAGAGAGAGAAAGACATTCAGCATGAAGGCTAGATTTCTGCCATGGGCACTTGGACATATATTATTACCTGTCTTTGGAGGGTAATGGACTTGGCAGTCTGAGGACATAGCTTCAGTGTAGGACATGGTAAGGTTAAGCTGCTTATTCTTCCACCAAATTCTCTTTACTCCTGTGCAAGATATACATGTCTGACAGTGCAAAAGAAAAGAAATCAATGGAGAGAGACAACTCTAATAAAATGCCTAAGCTTGCAAATAAAAATTATTTAAACTTACTTACATTATATTTAGTAGAATAGAAAAACATGGCTTCACTAAATTTATATAAATTTTTTGTCTGCTTCTTATTCATAATTTTTCCTCCTCTCTCTCCCCTCTTCACTTTTACCTTCTTGCTCTAAGAATTGTATTCTGTTTTTTCCCTCAAATATTAAGTATCCTATTTATTTTCATTTTCATTCAGACTTCATATGCCCAGCAATATTAAATTTCTTACCTTCTAAAACTACTTCCCCTTAACTGAGTCCAATTTAGCAAATCTTAAAGAATGTAGATAATCTTCAAAAAAGAATATGGATAATCACATGTGTGTCTTGAAAGTAAGTTTATATTTCTATAAGAAAATATATAAAATTTTCATAGCGCCAGTTCTAGAATTTTCATACTAATAAATTGGCATAGAAAACTAAAAGGAAAAATACTTGGCTCTTGAGAGTGTACAGAACAGACTTGATGATTGTGCCATATGACTGACTGGGTTCGCTCTCAGTTGTGTCATTTGATTATTCTTGACTCTCCACAATTGATTTGGGCTATTAAATTATTTTAAAATAACACTTCCCAAAGTGTGCTATAAGGAGCTCTAGTTTCCTGAAAATTTAATGTTCAGTATTGGGGGCAAAGAGAATAGGCCAGGAAAGAAAGTACTGGGTTAAACAAACACAAGTGTTACTTCTCAAGTGCATTTGAGAATTACTGAGATAGGATATATTATTATATGTTGTACTTCCTAAATGTATTTAGCCACACATTATTTTTCTTACAGAGAATCATAAAGATTTATTATTTTCTGGTAAACATTTTGGAAAATGCTAGATTAGATGATCTAAATATTGCTTTATGGAATTTCTCATTCTGCAGAAACATTGATTTCAGACAACATCATTTACTATATATGATTTCAGAAAAACTGAGGGGCTGTAAGTTCATTTTTTAAAAAATAAGAAAATTGGTATTTTCTGGTTATGATGAAATATCATATATGATATTAAGATCAATATATATCATGATTTTGGTATAAGATATCATCACGCTAGTGAATTAAATAATTTTAAAACTTAGTACATGATAGTCCTGGCCAGGTAGCTTAGTTGGTTAGAGCATCATCCCGATACAGGGTTGTGGGTTTGATCCCTAGTCAGGGCACATACAAGAAGCAACCAATGAATAAATAAATAAGTGGAACAACAAATCTCTCACTCTCTGGCTCTCTCTCGCATCAATAAATTAAAAATATTTTTAAAACTTAGTACATTATAAATATTTAGAATAAAACATGATATAAATTTACTATACCCTTCACCGTTGTTGATCTTACCCTGTGCTTCCCTTAGTCTATTCAAGTGAATGCATCTGTCTCATTTAGTATTGGTGCAACCTAAAGTCCCGCTGTGTGACTAGGCGTGCTCCAGATTTCACAAGCTTGAATGACTCTCGTTTTCTCATTTGGCTGTGTTTTTTTTAATTTTTGGTAAGGCATAATGTTTCAATTCACGATTTACATTATATTTTAAAAATAGTGACTAACTTGATAAGTTACATAATTATTAATATATAAGCACATACATCGTATAACACAATTCTAATATTTATAAATTGTACTTTAGGCGGCAGAGGTTATAAAATGAACTATTTGGCGTTCTTTGCCTGCTAGCCCTTTTTCCATTTCTATGGTCTAAATGGGCTCTGTAATAGGATCATCATTATCATCGACTCCGTCATCATGCTGTGACACATGGTTCCACTAATGATATTCTGCTCCTGGAAAGGTATATGGGACCATCTCTTTCTATGGAGACAGATGGGAGGTTCAGCAGTGACCCACAATGCTAGCTGCTAGACTCCAGAGCCAAAGGTTGATTTGGGCATGAAATCATCACATTCTTAGCAAATGCCCACATCAACATATGTACATCAAAGTCATTCCAGCCAGTGCCTGGTCGTTTTGAATAAACAGCATTGCTCTGTATGATGCTGACAATTGCCATTGTTTCTAGAGAATATAAGAAACAGTCACCAACCAGAAAGTAAAGCTAGATACTCCATGCCAAATGTATTGTTATAATGTCTCAAAGGTTTTAGTTTATTTGCTTTTTTAAAGTCAGGCAGTTTTGGGGTTTTTTTTGTTGTTGTTGTTGTTGTTGTTGTTTTGTATAAGATGAAGCAGTAAGGGGGTCATTTAGTGACCAGAGTTGGCAAGAGTGGAAATGGCCAAAGTCTTAGGACCCAGGTCTCTGTATGAACCAGGTCACTCTGCCCTCTGCTGCAGCCACACTCTTCATCTACCAGCGACCATGATCCATCTGCATGGATGCTTGGGCCTACACCATCAATGAAGCAGCACTTTAAAAAGTCCTTCAAAATATAACCAAGAACCTCAACATACCACAATGAGGGAAAGTCAGTATCATTTTTATGTACAAATAAAATGAGACAGAAAAAGCAGGAAATGTGATTTAAGACATTTCCAAATTAAAGCTGGAATATAAAACTTTTCTCAGATATACAGCAGTTTTGCATTAATTTATTGAAGAGAGAAAGTGCACACCCAGTGTTAGGTCGGAGTCGCTCAAGAAACCAGATGGGTGCAGTGAGCTAAGGAGCAGAGTTTATTAGCGGGGAATAAGAGGGAAAGTGGAGCCAACCAAGGGAGGTTGGGGAGCCCAACCAAGGGAGGTTAGGACTCATTCTGTTGTTCTTAAGCGGCAGGGTTTTTAAGCGCAAAAACCCACGAAGAGTAACTGGTTGGGGTGTCAGAGTCTGATTGGCTAGAGCTGGTTGCTGGGCGCCATTTCTGCTGACCATTGTTCTCGATACATCTTGTCAGGCCCAAGTTAAAGCTGCATCCTGTTATGCCGGATAGGCTGACCCCAAACCCCAATCTTAGCTGGGCATCTGTTTGTCTTGGGTAGGGTTGGCAGGCAGTTTCCCAAGGTACCATTTCCTGCCTCGTGATTTTCCATTGCTCCTAGGCCTGCCTAGGTCTGTCACCCAGTAGGGAGACTGAGCATTGAAGGAGAAATTTTGTTAAGTGTGAAATTAAAAGAATAATAAAGAAGGGCTTTCAAACAGCTTGTGACCTGTGAAATGATTGTCTATTCATGAAGGAATGGCAGCAACGTTGGAATGAGACACATCCTATTGGATAAAAAATACATCTTCCCAATTCATTTCTTAAAGATTCTTCTTAGATTCCTTCCTCATCCTTATAACTCCTGATGTCCAGTAAATTGTCCAGTGTGACCTGTCCTACTTCCTAAGAAACTCCCAGCACTATCTTCCCCTCCATCCCTGCGGTATATCAATGTGCAGTTTTTACATTCATTTGTAGCATTGCAACACTTACTGTTTTTGCATTCCCCTCATGTAGCAATTGAGAGTAAAAGACAGGAGACAGAGGTGTACATATCTTTGAGTACAGCAAATGTTACAACACAGCCATTCAATTCAATTTGCTACAAATACTGTGTCACAAAAAATAACTACTTTTCAATTAAAGAGGGTGAACCTACAGGAAATGGTAACTTTTAAAGAAAGTCAGCTTTGGAAAGTCATTTCCAAATATCTTTTATTTATTATGTATCATTTATTTGACTTATTACCAGCGCTCTCATTTCTCAGATGTCCATGTGTGAAATTTAAATGGAAAAATTAAATTCAATAGTTAAAATCCCTGAAAGAAAAAAATCAATATAATGTTATTGTTTATAATTTAATTAAAGAACTTGCTTAAAACATGTAACAACTTAAAGAATTCAATAAAGCCTTCACCCTCATCTACAAAATGAGATTAAATCAAACTGAATGTGGATTTCCTCCAGTTGGTTTTTATATAGTAGCACCAAGTCTGTATTCTTCATAGCTTTCATGTTGTATTTTGTTTTCATTTTGTTTCATTGAATGTTTGTTGACATGTATTTATGCATGTTATATTCACACAAATATGTATATATACACACATGTGTGTATATATGTACACACATTTTTATTTCTTTCTCCAAACTGTGATTCTGAATCCAAGAATTTATTAAAAGTAAGGGTTGTCTGTGAAGAACCCTGATCATTAGGGCTTTCTTCCATTTGGTTGCTGTTTAGTTCGAGAAGGATCACTTCACTTCAGTCACAAATTTCTACCTATTGCCATTAAAGCATTTTTTTATTCTAAAGAACTGAATAAGGTCTTTGCAAGGGAGCAGAGCAGCAGCTGCTTTCCCCAGCTGGAAGCATGCTGCCAGACATGCGGGTTCCCAATGTGAGCAGACCTGCCCAGGATAAGGATCTTCATGGTCCTTGCTTAAATTCACTCTACCTGTAACGCGTGCGGCGATGGAAGCCTGCCCTTCACTCTGAAGGGGTTGACAGCATTTGCAGTCCACATTTTGTTCATTTTAGCTCAGCACTCTGACTAATGCTTCTGGGTAGGACCAGGGTATATAGAAAAAGAGCATGATAAGAGACAGAAGAAACTGGGGAACCCTGGGCTGGCGGAGGTAAGGTACATTCTTCACCTTGCACTCCATCCTTCACTAGAACCTGATAGTTTCCTTTTCCAAACCTAGACTACAATATTTGACTTCTCCAGGGCTAAATTCTGAGTCTGGATTATAGCAAATGCTCAATAGTTAGATGGATTATGGAATTGATAGATGAAGAAAAGGATGGAAAGAGGGAGGGAGCAAAGGAGGGTAGAGGGAGAAAGCAAGGGATGAAGGGATTGAACACTCTTTCCTTTCTATTAAAACTCTTCTTCTTCCTGAGTTTCTTCCCTCTGTTGGGCTCATCTTCTGTCTCCGTCACTGTCTGCTGATCCTTCTCTCTATAAGCACATATCACCCTCTCCAGCCCTTAGTCCTGTGTGTCTCTGTTCTCTCCATTCTTCTGGCTACTACATTTTTGTGTGTTTCCCATTTGATTCCCTTGGCTATCCTACAGAATCTTAGTCCTGCTTTGCCAAATCTCCTAGTTGGATATTCTCTGTAGTGCATCTACTATACCCTCAAACCAAGTAAAGCTATTGTTAAATTAATCAGTTTTTTCCTTCCAACTTCAGGTTTTTCTGGTCCCTGTGTAAATTATTTCCCTTTGAGTACCTGAGCTTGAAATCTCCTAGAAATCTTATCTTGCTTCTGCTTTCCCGTTCTCTTTGTTTCAGTCTGGGCTGCCCCACCCCCCTCCCTCCAACACTTCCCACTAGCTCATTCCTTTTACCCTAAGTTGACTGTGATGCAATTGTTCTAGGCAGGCTTCCTGACTCCATTTTCTTTCTCACTAAGGTTGATACTATCTACTGAAGAACAATTACTTTTCCCAAATTACTTCTCTGTTCATGCTACTCTCTGATTCAGAAATTTCCAGTGAGTTGCTATGGCTTAAGGCAGTGGTTTCCCGGAATTTTAGATATGATAGAGCAATAAATAGAGCAATTAGAAAAAAAAAGCAAAGCTAGAAAACAATTAGAGAGGGAAATCACTTATTTTATTTCTCCTAGAAAGACATTTTTAGGATTGCCATTGCAATATGGTAGCCATTATTATGTTTCGGAAAAGACATTTTAATTTAAATATTAACAATGTGAAACTCAGAACAGAGACAACCTTTTAATGGGAAACAATGCTTTTGTGAAAAGCTCAAACTGTTGGTCACCTTTACCTGCTTGTTCCTTGGACTTGCAACAATGTCCCTGCTGCAGCACATACTGTCCAGCCCTGTGGAGCCCCAAGAAGTGCCCTCAGTCCCTTCTGAGTTGCTCCTCCTGACACAGCCCAGTCTGACCATGTCTGACACCAGTGATTTTACTTAAAGAGGCAGATGGATGGGGATGGAAGGAAACTTGACTTGGGGTGGCAAACATACAATACAATATACAGGTGCTATATTATAGAATTGTTCACCTGAAATCTATATAAATTGGGGTGACAACATCAATGTCACCTCAATAAATTTAATAAAATTTTTTTTAAAAGTTAAAAAAATAGGCAGATGACATGTTGCCTGACCTCTTTAGGCCTCAGTTTCCTCCTCCTTAAAATGAAGACTTTGAGCCCTGGTGGGGCAGCTCACTTAGATAAAGCATTATCCAGATAGCCAAAGTTGTGAGTTCAATCCCCCCGTCAGTACACAAAGAATCAACCAATGAATGCATAAATAGGTACACCAACAAATCAATCAATCTCTCTCTCTCTCTTTCCCTCTCTCTCTTCCTCTTTGTCTCTAAAGTCAATAAATAAAAGTAAAATAAAATAAAATGAAGACTTTGAAATTGATGATGATGAGGTTTCTTCCAGTTCTAAGATTTTATTGTTGATTGATTGGTTTATCTAATCGAAGGTGATAACTATAGCACTGAAATCTGGTTTTCTTTTTTTTTTTTAAGATTTTATTTATTTATTTATTTTAGAGAGAGGGTAAGGGAGAGAAAGAAAGGGAGAGAAACGTCAATGTGTGGTTGTCTCTCTCATGGACCCCACTGGGGACCTAGCCCGCAACCCAGGCATGTGCCCTGACTGGGAATCGAACCGGTGACATTTTGGTTCATGGTCCACGCTCAATCCACTGAGCTACACCAGCCAGACTGTGAAATCTGGTTTTCTGGTACATAAACTCAAATTAAAATATTGAGGATTATAGGCAAGAATTTTCACATCACAGGATGAGGAAAAAATTAGAGTATTAAATTGAAACCATTCTTTATTCACACCTGGTTAACGTATCTGTAAATTGGGAAAGTGAAGAACACCATGAGTAAAGGAGGACATGATAATGAAAATGCTCATTTCATACACACTGCTTTAGTGAGAGGGGTGAGAAACCATCGCTGATTCTCATAAGAGACTATCTTCCCTTCCATTCCGTTTCACCTCCATCTTTCCCTTTCTGACCACTGCAGAGCTCACATTGAAGGTGATTAATCAATCACAGCAATTTGTACTTTTTGGCGGAGGAATTGTGAGGCTTGTGATCCCTAACCTTGACAGATGGGTGTGATCTCCTGAGCCTGTTTTGTAGACTTCTAGTGCTGTCTGAGAAAAACCAAGTGAAAAGAATACGGAAGGACATGACACAGGGTCTACAGTGGGAACCCCACCTGCAGAGTCAAGTGCTTACCAACCCTATACATTCTACCCTGGCTGAAGGAATGTGAAAGATTCCCCACCAGTCAGTGTAGTGAGGAACAGGGAGCTGAAAGAGCTAGAGATACTAACTGCAATGTATTCATACACAGATTTCCAACTCTGGGGCCAATTATCATCTCACATCCATTTAGTCTAACTGGAGGTTTCACAAACGCTTCTTTGATGTTGACATCAGTATCAGACTGATGGATGGGCTCATAAAACAGGATATTTTGTCCTTTCCAGTTTTATAACTTCCTGACAAGGCACTGTTGGTTCGAGATTGAATCCCTTCTCATCTTGTTATTCCTCACCACAGATCACATCCTGCCTCTCAAAACTCATTGCCTATTATGTTGTACATCCAATTCGTCTGCCTCTTGTGGCCAAATGGAGGGACCCCTGGATAGCTCTATTCAAATATAAAAGTGGAATTCTCACTTTTGGTGTGGGCAGGCTACTTGCTGGTCATCAGTGATGCTTGACTGAGTGCCAGGAAGAGGCCATTAGCCGGGTGCACTGCTGGGAAGAGCCCATTAGCACCCAGCTGCCAGCCATGGTTTGGAACGTGGAGCGTGCTATATGTTCGCTGCCTTGAACTTGTGCTTCTCTCAGTATCCTGCTATATATGTTCACTGCCTTGAACTTGTGCTTCTCTCAGTATCCTGCTATATATGTTCGCTGCCTTGAACTTGTGCTTCTCTCAGTATCCTGCTATATATGTTCGCTGCCTTGAACTTGTGCTTCTCTCAGTATCCTGCTATATATGTTCACTGCCTTGAACTTGTGCTTCTCTCAGTATCCTGCTGATGGTTTGCAAAGCATGTAAAGATGAATCATACTACACAATCACTTTATTACTTTACCCCTAGATATCAAAAAGAAGAAAAATGAAAATTGTCGTCAGTGCCTTCTGGGTTTGGTGTTCATGGAGCTTGTATGGAAATATCAGATAAATGACCAAGCTTTTTTATCTTTTTGAACATACAGAGAATCATGTAGAAGCCCTGAATTTTCTCATCATAGGATTTTGTTAAATGTAAAATCCATATTTAAATATTACTCATGAGCTAATTAAAAATAATAATAATAAAGTTGTATCAAAATTTTAGGATGGAGCATTGTTTCATCCTCTATGTCTCTCATCTGCAGACATTTCCAATGAGAAGATGAGGGATTGTATTAGTTAGGGTTAGTCAGAGAAACAGAACTAGTAAGATATATATGGGAAGAGATTTATTATAACAAATTGGCTCATGTAATTATGGAATTTGGCAAGCCCCATAATCTGCCATCTACAAGCTGGGGACCCCAGAAAGCTGGTGGTATAAGTTCCAGTTCCCATCTAAAGACTTCCCCTGAGTCCAGCATAACCAATGATGTAAATCTTAGTCCAAGAGAAGGCGAATACCAATGAGCAGTTCAAGTATGTAAGCAGGAAGGAAAAAGCAGCAACTTCCCGATTCCTTTGCCTGTTTGTTCTACTCAAACCCTAAACAGGTTGGATGATTCCCACTCACATTGGAGAGAGAAAACCACTTCTCTGAGTCCACTGATTCAAATGCTAATCTCATCTGAAAATCCATCACAGACACTCAGAAATCAGGTTTAATCTGGGCACCTGTTGGCACAGTCAAGTTGACACATAAAATGAGCCATCACAGGAATCACCCAGTATGCGCCGATGAGCCATCTGCAGCAGGTGCACCTTGATGGGCTTCTCTCTGCTTTGTGTATCTTGATCTCTCCTGCTCTTTGTGTTCTGGTTCTGTGTGATCCTTTGTTCCTCACAGCCCTTTCGATGCCTGCATCCTTTCCAGGTTATATCCACCTTTGTGTTCTCTGCCCACTCTGGAGTGGAACAGGGGATGGAACAGTGCCTCTGTGGGAGAGTGAGTAGGTACACCAAGGGCTGGGCCAACTGGTATGGGAAAAGCTCTGTCTGTTGGTCACTTTTCACTCTGTGTTTTAATCTGGGCAATTGACTGGAGTTAATTAGAGTCACTCCGTTGGAAACGGAAATTCATTTTAAGGAGACAGAGATGTCTCAGAGATTTGGCCTCCAAACATGAGGGAAGTAGAGCATGTTCATCAATCTCAGTTCATGGAATTTTACTCCAGTGTTCTACCATGAATGAAATTCATCTACATTCCTTTGTGTCTGCTGGTTTCCGTCCTGCCACTAACTTAAATTCTTATCTCATTCCCGATTTCCCACGGGAAAATCTGATCCAACCCAGCCTTCTTTCCCATCATCCAGAGTTACTGGCCAGGCTGTGGATGGCACACTTTCAGGTGGCTCAGTAAGCATGTCCTCATGCCTGCACTCCCTCCACAGTCTCTGGAAGGAAGTGGGTTCTTTGAAGTGTGGACATGCCACACCTGCAGAGCCCATCTAATTACATGGCCAAGAGCCATGACAACTGCCACAGCAACAGAGACCTGATTTCCCAGTCATAGAGCTCATTTGTGGTAGAAAAATGTCCCCGAAGTGTGCAAATGCCTAAACTATGACTCTAAGAAACAGCTGCAAAATTGTGAAGGTGAGCTTTCTCCACATTTGCTTTAGCCCCTTGCTTCCTTAACACCACTGACACACTGTGCTTCTATATTGGGTTAAGAAAATACAACAAGCATATACCTACTGCAAAAACTCTGAATAAACTATCAAAAATAATGCAGGAGCAGAAGACAGTATTTCAGAGTTGTGATTATTATATTTGTAAATTTAAAGATGGAAAAAAAATTGAAAAGAAAAATGGTCCTAAATGGGAAACCCAGAAAATGTGTATCAGAGCTCAAATGAGTTAATGGGTAAGTACGACGGTCTATGCCATTGTGGATCCCCTGAAGTCCAAATTAATATTGCACAGGATTTCGGAAATTGTGGTCAAGAAAGACATTTGCAAAATGCAATCCCCATGGGCCAGATGTGGAGAAGCCTCATTACCCACAGAGATGCAGCTTTCAGTTTCACACTGGTGTAATTTTAACAGCCTGGAGCATCTCGGACCTGAAAATTTGTCACGCTTATAGTCAACCTATAGATTTGGATATCCTTCTAAAAACACACACACCAAGAAAAACAACAACAACAAAAAAACCCAGAACTATTATTATTGCACTTAAAGCAATGCAAGTGCAGTCAGATTTTTAAAAACTTCATTTTCCATCCTAGTACATTTCTAACTACCTTTAAATACTTGTTTTATTAAAAACAAAATTTTTGAACTAAAATGATAAAAGCAAGAGACACATATTTTTAGGTCACTCCAAATTAAATATCATTGTGGGCTGAGTCTTAAGACTGCTTCTGAACTTCAGTGTTTTCAGTCTGAACCAGACATTTTTAAATGCCTTCTACTGGAATCACTCCACATTACACATATCACAAAACCTTATTACTTCCAAATTCAAACTCTTGCTAAAATTTGTATCACTCCAATAGTTTCATATCCATAGGAACACTGGTGATGTTGAGTGATTTTAAGGTAATTGAAGAATATTTATTTTAACAGGCATTGTAATCTGGCAGCTAGTGAAGCAAACACAGGAATATTGTAGCAAATGGGGATATCGAATGGTTTAGCACCAAGAATGCAATAATCGTGTGCATTAACGGCACAGGGAAAGCCAGGTGTAGTGGCTGGGGACCCTCTCAGGACCACGGGCCTCTTTGGCTGTTGGGGAAGCACAGCAGAGTGATTGGGAACACAGGCTCCCTACTTACCACCTGCGTGTCCTTGGGCAAGGAAGGGCGCTAGTTGCTGTATTAGTTTCCTGTGGCTGCCATAACTGGGTGGCTTAAAACAATAGAATTTTATTTTCTGTTCAGGCGGCCAGAAGTCTGAAATTAAGGTGTCGTCAGATTGGTTTGGTTCCTTCTGGAGGCTGGGAGGGAGGATTTGTTTCATGCTTTGCTCCTGGTTTCTGGTGGTAGCAGGCAATCCTTGGTGTTCCTTGGCTTATGGATGCATCGCTCTAATCTCTGCCTCTTTCTTCATGTGGCCTCTCCTTCATATCTCCGTGTGCCCACCCCTTATAATGTCACCAGTCATTGGATTTAGGAACCACCCTAATCCAGTACACTCTCATCTCAACCCTTTAATCAAATCTTCAAATACCCTATGTCCAAATAAGGTTACATTCTGAAGTTTCTGGTGGGCATGGATTTTGGGCGGTCACTATTTAATACACTATAGTTGCCTCAATTGGAAAGTGTGTATCCTAAGAATAGGTTATAATGTATCAGGTAAAGGAGATAGAGTGCGTAGGACGGTATTTGTATGTGGTAAGCAGAGTACATATATGTATATATATTAGCTCTTAATTATAGTAATAAGTAAAAAGGTCACACTTAATCAATGTTCATTTTTATTTGTCCTAGAGTCATTTGTAGGTACATTTACAAGTACACTGCTTTCCCCACAGCACTATCTTTCTATCTCCCTTCTCCTTTACCTACATACTGTCCGTGTTTTTTTGTTTTTTTTTTTAAAGAACCTGAAAGCAAAACTTGGCACAAAATGCTGCCACAGCAGTAGAAAGGGAAAAGAAAGCCAAACCAATCCACAGCCTGATCCTGGGTGGCAGAAGACAAAGAATCCGTCAGAAAAGCACATTGCTGCTGGTTGCCAAGTTACAAATTGAGCCTAGATAACCAACTCGCTTTAATTAAATTGCCTCTGACTGAGCTTCGGGCTATGATTTTTCATATAGAGTTTGGCTCTGTGGTGAGCCAGCTCAGGTCTCCTGGCATAAAACTGTGGTCTGACTGTTTCAAACCTGAAGGCTTCTCTCCCTCCAGGCCTGCTTAGCCAGTGTAGGCATCACAGCTGGTTTGCACTGAAAAAAGTGCCCCCCATCTATAAGCTTAGGGTGGACTTTCCAGGGCATTATGAGTCTGGCATGTGCAGGAACATGCACATGCTTTTATATGTGCCCAGGTGTAGGCAGAAATGAAAGGCGAGGGGTACAAGCTAAACAGAAAGTGGGAACTTGATGCTTTGCTGTCTTTCCCCTTCTACTTCCCTTTGCATGGGAAATGTCATTGAAGTAGAGCCTTATGGGACTGCAGACACTCCACCCCTGGCCTGGATTTCCAATGATTTCTGTCCTTGTGTCTCCCAGGCCATGGGAAGGAGCACTTTATGTTAACTCATGTGATAATTTATTCAACACAACTCCAGTGCAATCCAGATGAAGCTGTAAATTGGTCTAAATGCAGGTGGGAAGGGAATCACCTGAGTTTGCTCCTGTGGAGGAAAGTGGCTGGCACAAAGACCTCAGTTTGGGTGGATGGACTCCCTGTCAATGCTGACTAACTCCCTGACTCACAAACCGTGTCCTCATGCTGTGGATGACCAGCAGGGATTGGCTAGAATCAGTACAATACCCTGGATGGACCCATGATTTACAGCTGCCCCCAACCTATCTCTCCATCCTCCCTCATCTCTGGCCCTAGCTCCACCACAACTTCTCACCATTCCTGGAACACTCGGCTCTTTCCCATCTTGTTAGTTGCATCTGTCCTTCTCTACTTCCTCGATGGAAATTTTCTATATCTTTAAAGCAGAAGCAAGGCCAGTTTTCACAGAGGAGAGTAAGGGTTATTGGGAAACCAATCAACCCTGCAGGCACCTGTCTACCCTTCTCTCTCTCTTCCCAATGCTGTTTTCAATTCCTTTGTTTTCAGTGCTTCTTTAATAATGATAGTCTTCAAAACCATCTTCATGACAACCTATCACCTACTTATGGTTGAAGAGTTTATACCCAGGACGAGAATGCATTCTCTCCTTTTGTCCCCTCTAGATGCATTAGTCTGCGTCAAAGTCTAGGTCAATGTCATGCTGATTTGAAATCTTCTTCAACTCTCCAAGGCAGAGGTAGTTTTTTTCCTTCTCTAAGTCCACAGCACTTTATAGAAAACTTGCACCCATTTTGCTCTCCTTCACTGAGAAGAGTTCTTTCAGTGGAGGACAAGAACATGTGCCTCAACCGCTTCAGCTTGGTCATTAGCAGAGGATTTGGCATAAAGTTGCCTCTGTGATTTATGTGAGGGGCAAAGGGAGTGAACAATGTAGGGTGCATGTTTTATTTGTTTATTTTATACAGATGTAGTATATAAAAATTTTAGCCCCAAAACTCAAATGTAAGAGAAAGAATCACTTTCTTTTCCACAAATCTACTGATTTATAGCACTGGCATCCTCATGCTTCTGGACTGGTGGAAAATTAACCTGCCATTCTCTGCACCCTTCTCCTCTTCCACCCCCAAGGTGGTGTGCAGTTCAAGCTCTTGGGTATCACCTGAGCCCTGGAGCACGGTAACCTGGGTCTCTGGCCCTGGGTAATTGTTTGACATGAGTATCTGCCAAAACTTCCCTTTTCCTGGTCTGAAGTGTTCTTGCAGATCCAGCAAACTACACTGCTCATGGCCACACTCTGTACAGTGAATCTTCTTGAGGCGGGATGGGTTCTGTCTGTCATTTCTACTATAGGATCTCATTTCCTGCCCCAAGGTCTATAGAAAACCAGGCCCTAATGGCATGATCTTGGCTTCTGGAGCTCTCCTTCTATTCCTCCTTTGGCTGAGAGTGGGGAGAAAAGATCAAGAACCTCATTTACTTGTTGCTTTTTTTAAGATACCTTTTTTCTACCAAAGAATCCCTTTCTGTTATTTTTCTTTCTCCGAAAATTTTTCAAGGTTTAAGGAATTAAGCCTTTGGAAAAAAAAAGGAAAAATTCTTCATCGCATAATCCCTCTGAGGCAATGATACAATGAACTAGCATAATTTGGGGGAGCAAAGATGTAGGTGAGAATTAACCAATAGGAAAGCAACCACGAAGTACAGTAGCTTAAATAAAGTTCATCTCTACTCTTTCTCTCTCTCATAAAACATCTAAAAATAAGTAGGCCATCCAGCCAGAGGCACAGTTGTTCATCAGGAGGTCAGTGGTACTATCCTCAAAATGTGGCTTCCATCTCTGATTCCAAGGCTGCTGGCTCAGCTGCATCATCTTCCAGCCAGCAGGGATCAGAAAGCAGAATTTGGGGGAAGCATGGCTAAGGTGATGACCTGGAGTTACACACACCACTTCTGCTCACTTGCTTTGCCCTGAACTAAATATGGCCAGAGCTATATGCAGGACAGGGAAGACATGGTCAGGAGATGACTGCCATGAGCTCAGCTAAATATCTGGTGGAATGGGGTGTTTCTATTATTAGAAGAAGAAGGAGAGAATTAGTGCTGGAGCTCAGTCAGCAGTCTGTCACATACAAGGACAAAACAAAAACATAAATCAAAACCTTAAATATTGTCCAATTATGTTGGCAACAAAGCTATCCTGATTCCATTTTAAGGATGAATAAATGAAGTTCAAGGAACTTGAGTAATTTATCTAGGTTCATATAGATAGTAAGTAAATGGTAGAGTTTTAACTCAATCCTAAATCTGTTTAACTTCAAATCTATACACTTCTCCTCTACTCTATTTATTGATGCATTTGAGTGAATGCATTTTCTTTCAGTTTCAGTGGTTATATATCATGTTTTATTTTTATATTAATCCATATGAAAAATGTAATTTGGGCTCCATTTTAATGTTCTTTGTTTTTCACAATTATAGAATTTATTTTTACAGTGATGTTTAAAATATCAATAGATTCTTAGGATCTGGAAGCTTGAAAACCCTATTAGCGTCTGCTCTATGTCAGGTAGAAATGCCATGAATTCATGTCATTTTATACACAAAGTATCTTGTTCAGTCATGGGTGATAGCTCACATTGTGTTCAGATAGAAAAGGAAGGCAACAGATCAATATCAATAAACTCTATGCTCTGCCAGATGATATTTTTATATGCAAAAGACATACTGCCTGCAGCCCAGAGCAATTTAGAAATGCCTCTTGCTCCTCGAAAACCAAGCAGCGTCTTTACTCCGACTGCCAGCCCCGGAGCATCAGGGCGTGTCTTTGTGCGTTTTGCTTTCTGTGCTGTCCTTGGAGTCTGTGCTCTCTGCTCCTGCATGTTTCCATGCCATTCATTCATTGTTCTCTTCCTTCTTTGGCCTCTACATGTGGACAGTTCTTCTAACGTTCTGCCCTGAACTCTTCTTATGCTGGGTGTTCTCTTTTAGAAACCCATCCATCCCCATTTCTTCAACAATTTAGAAAATTACCAAATTTGTATATTTAGCCATGACCCTCCTAGCATATTATCATTTTTTCAGATATCCTTACTATAATTTTTCTACCCGTGTTCCCATTCCATCCTGTACCTTTCAAAAGTGGCCTCCTTCAAAGAGATTGTGTGGTACTTGGCACTTCAAAAGAACTCCTGAAAGCAATAACCCTTGCAAACCATTTCCCCAAAGTACTTCCTATTCACACTTGACCTAATGGCCTCTCCCCATTTCTGGCACCACCAGGATAACTATGCACACTAGTTCTGTGAGCCCACAGATCTTGCTTCATCTCAGTCATTGTACTTACAACGTTTCAATGAGTTTGCATATGCTACTGCCTCCCCTTTAAGCTATAAGACCCTGAAGGCGGGGCTATGCTCCTGTCCCTAACATGTGCTACAGGATCTGGCACATGGTCTCTGTGCACACAACTTTGGGCTGAATTAAAGAGATTCTATCTATTCTTCCAGTTATTTTTCATGAGTCAGACAGAAAGACCACATTTATTAATACACCCAGTAGTGAGGATCATGAAGATTATTTTTAAAAGTGTAAAAACAGAACTCAAAACATACAAAGAACTCTGCAACCTCAAAAGTTAAAAAAAAAAAAAAAAAAAAAACTAAAATTGGGCCAAAGACTTTAACAGACATCTCACTGAAGAAGAAATGTATGTGGCAAATAAGCATATGAGTTCTGACCTGCGTGGTCCAGTTGGTTGAACGCCTAGACATTCCCATTACTGTGATCCCTGTCGCTCCCGAGCCTCACTGTCCACCATGTGTTCTCTACTGGCACCCGCACGCGTTCAATGCAGGAGTCTGACTTTTGCTGCTCTCTCACCTGACACACCCTGACTCTACTATTCATGTGGCTTACTCCTTCAGTTTCTCTGGTGTCCGCTCACCCTTATCACTCCTGACCACCCTGTCTAAAATAGTTCACATGTAAGCTTACACAGATATGTACACACAGAGATACACACCCCGCACTTCAAACCTTATTCCCTTTCCCTCCTATGATAGCTTCTATACTCTATATTTTTATTTGGGAGTTGTGATTGCTTTGTGCATAGTGGTGTCTTTTGTACTCTAGCACCTAAAAGTATCCAGCATACACTGCTGCAGTGAAGAGATGGGTGAGGACTCAGAGCAGGGTTGGTGTGAGTGAGAATCTCCTGTTGCTTGATGGCTGAGTAGCAGTGGACATAACCTGAGGCCGGTCACTAAGGCAGCACGAAGAATAGGGAGAAATAGGAGAAGAGGTTTTTTTTGTTTCTGTTTTTTTTTTTTTTTTTAAGATTTATTTATTTATTTTAGAGAGAGGGGAAGGGAGGGAGAAAGAGAGGAAGAGAAACAGCAATGTATGGTTGCCTCTCACATGGCCCTCACTGGGGACCTGGCCCACAACCCAGGCATGTGCCCCAACTGGGAATCGAACCGGGACCCTCTGGTTCCCAGCCCGCACTCAATCCACTGAGCTACACCAGCCGGGAGGAGAAGAGTTTTTCACAAAAGAACGTGGGTATGGTTTTCCCAGCATGTCAGCAGCCAGAACACATACTTTGGGGGAAAAAATGAAAGAATAGAATTTATCCTGCTGAAAAATCAAGTAGACTGATTAGCTTTGGACTTTGTGCTTATGGAACAGAAGATTTCTTCATTCTAATACCTTGAAAGGGTTTCTTCTACCCAACAAGAAAAAAATTAATAGTGGGCATATAAATTTTCCTTTGTTCCTCAATCTGAGATGTATGAAACAGATGCCTCCAAAGACCATTGAGAACATTCTGGGAGGTCTCAAGAAAAAAAACTTCACTGAATTTTGAGTCCAGATCGAGAAGATTTGGATTCCATTTACAGCTTCATCAATGACTCAGAGTGGTGTTTTGAATCAATCACTCAACCTTTTAGTTCCCAAACTGCCTCACTTGTAACATGCATGTGACTAGAGTTGCCATAGTCCACCTCCCAGGGCATCATTGAGATTTCTTTGTATTCACTGGGCTCTGGATTTCTACAAGGAGTTCCCTAGTGGTGAGCTGAGTGCAGAGAGAGATAAGACATCTTGTGAAGAGTCACATAAAATCCAAGCCAGGAATATGTGGGAAAGGCAGGGGCATTCTTGGGAGACCAAAGCAATGGGAAATCGTCCCAATTATTGTTCTCTTTTCTTCCTCCTCATTCTTCTCCCCAAATGTGTTTAAGCCAAAGGGAAGAAATTGGGTTAATATGAATAGTAAGGGAATTTCTGAAAGGGAAAATGTGCCTCCAAATAATAAAGAAGCCAGAGAGGTTTGAACAGTGTCAGTGGGGAGATCAAGGGGCTATGAGGTAGACACTGTCCTAAAATTATATGGGAAGGCGACCCCTTTTCTGCCACTTAAACTACTTGTCAAACTGTCCAGCCCCAATCTTACCCTAGAACTCCTCAAAGGAATACTTTCAATGATGGATTTTATATAACACCAATCTTGAGAGTGCTTTTAGAAACATCAGCTCTTTTGATTTTCACAATTTCTTACATAGAGCAAGAGCCATTAACTTTTGAGCCCATATAGCCAAAAGTAATTATGGGAGACCATTCTGCATGGTGTGGGCCCAGCTCCAACTCAGAGGGACCAGTGGAGAGGGACACAGGACCCACACCCACAGACAGGTTCTCCTGTGGGGAATCAGGCCTGCATTGTACCTAGGCTGCTATGAAACTTGCTTTTTTGCTAAAACTCCCTCAGCCTGGATTGAGGCAACAAATGTTTACTGCATATCTCTAAAGTAACTTCCTAAAGTCTGTGCTAGGCCTTCCAAGTATAGAGTGTAACCAGTTCAACCACTTTCCCCTTTACATTTGCAAATATCCTTCTTTCTTGATGTAATTAGCAATATCCTCTCCTTTGTTATCTGTAAAAGGTAACCACCTGATGAGAACCTGTGCATAGTAAATGAGAACCTAGATGTGTGTGCCCAGAAAGACAATAAAAGCCTGTTAAGGCAAGGGTCAGCACGCTCTCCTCTTGAGAGAGTGGCCATGCCTTCCCTTTTTCTCCACAGGACTCGGTAGTCCATGTGAGTTTGTCTCATGTCTCAGCCATGACGCTGCGGACACTGCAGGCCGATGTCTGCATTAAGTAATACAGTCAGATGGAAACCTAGGTCTTCCAATTCTAACTTCCATATTCTCCTAACATAGAAATGTTACTAAACACTCAGGGAGATGGTGCTGAGCTCTCCTGCTACCTTTATGCTTCCATACTCTTTGCATTTTCTTCTTGAGTAAAGATCTCATTTCTTCTCCCACATTCACAATTATAAACACGGTGCATTACTTATTCTCTTATGGGTCACACAGTTCTACTGGGCTACTCTTTGAGTAACCGGAATGGGAATACTTACGTATTCTATTTATTCTTATTTACCTCTACTGAGGATCCAGTGGAGAGATCCTGAAAGCCTCCTCCTAGAACATGTGTCATCTTTTACATGAAGCCCAATATTTTTTTTAATTAGAATGATACTTTATTTATTTTTTTATTATTGATCAATGTAGACATTTTTAATTACTTTATTGTTGTTCAATTACAGTTATTTGCATACTCTCCCCTCCCCTCCCCCCCCAGCCCCACCTCCCCCCCAGCCTCCCACTTCCCCCTTAGTTCCCTTCATGTGTCCTCTACAGTGATTCCTGAAAATCCTTCTCCCCATTGTCCCCTCCCCTCTCCCGCCTGGCTATTGTTAGACTGCTCTTAATTTCAATGTCTCTGGTTGTGTTTTGCTTGCTTTCTGCTTTTGTTGATTATGATCCAGTTAAAGGTGAGATCATATGGTATTTGTCCCTCACTGCCTGGCTTACTTCACTTAGCATAATGCTCTCCAGTTCCATCCATGCTGTTGCAAAGGGTATAAACTCCTTCTTCCTTTCTGCTGAGTAGAATTCCATTGTGTAGATGTACCATAGTTTCTTGATCCATTCATTTGTAGATGGGCACTTAGGTTGTTTCCAGCACTTGGCTATTGTGAATTGTGCTGCTATGAACATTGATGTGCAAAGGTTCTTTTGAATTGGTTTTTCAGGATTCTTAGGGTATAATCCCACTAGTGGAATTGCTGGGTCGAAAGGCAGTTCCATTTTCATTTTCCTGAGGAAGTTCCATACTGTTTTCCACAGTGGCTGCACCAGTCTGCATTCCCACCAACAGTGCAGTAGGGTTCCCTTTTCTCCACATGCCCTCCAACAGTTATCTGTTGCTTTGTTGATGATGGCCATTCTGACTGGTGTGAGGTGGTATCTCATTGTGGTTTTAATTTGCATCTCTCTGATGGCTAATGATATTGAGCATCTTTTCATATGACTCTGGGCCCTCTGTATGTCCTTTTTCAAGAAGTGTCTGTTCATGTCTTTTGCCCATTTTTTCATTGGGTTTTTGTCTTCCTGGGGTGGAGTCGTATGAGTTCTTTGTATATTTTGGAGATCAGACCCTTGTCTGAGGTATCATTGGCAAATATGTTTTCCCATATGGTTGGTTCTCTTTTTATTTTAATACTATTTTCTTTAGCCCTACAGAAGCTCTTTATTTTGATAAGGTCCCATTTGTTTATTCTTTCCTTTATGCCCCTAGCTCTAGGGGACATATCATTGAACATGTTGCTCTGTGGAATGTCTGAGATTTTCCTACCGATGTTTTCCTCTAGAACTTTTATGGTGTCACGAGTTACATTTAAGTCTTTAATCCACCTTGAATTTATTTTTGTGTATGGTGTAAGTTGGTGCTCAAGTTTCATTTTTTTGCAGGTAGCCATCCAGATTTCCCAACACCATTTGTTGAAGAGGCTATTTTTATACCATTTTATGCTTCTCCCCTCTTTGTCGAAGATTAATTGCTCATAGAGACTTGGGTTTATTTCTGGGCTCTCTTTTCTGTTCCATTGGTCTATCTGTCTGTTTTTATGCCAGTACCAAGCTGTTTTGATTACAGTGGCCTTGTAATATAGTTTGATATCAGGAATTGTGATCCCTCCTGCTTTGCTCTTCTTTCTCAAAATTGCAGCTGATATTCAGGGTTGTTTATGGTTCCATGTAAATTTTTGAAGTGTTTGTTCGATATCCATGAAATATGTCCTTGGTACTTTGATAGGGATTGCATTGAATCTATATATTGCTTTGGGTAGTATGGACATTTTGATGATGTTGATTCTTCCAATCCATGAGCATGGTATATGTTTCCATTTGTTTGTGTCTTCCATGATTTCTCTCTTCAGTGTTGTGTAGTTTTCTGAGTACAGGTCTTTTACCTCCTTTGTTAGGTTTATTCCCAGGTATTTTATTTTTTTTTTGTTGCTATATCAGATGGGATTTTTTTCCTGATTTCTGTTTCTGCTGTTTCACTGTTGGTATACAAAAGTGCCTTTGATTTCTGGATATTGACTTTATATCCTGCTGTTTTGCCAAATTCAATGATTAGATCGAGTAGTTTTTTGGCAGAGTCTATAGGATTTTCTAAGTATACTATCATGTGGTCTGCAAACAATGACAGTTTTGTTTCTTCCTTTCCAATTTGGATGCCTTTTATTTCCTTTTCTTGTCTGATTGCTGTGGCCAAAACTTCCAGAACTGTGTTGAATAGAAGTGGTGATAGTGGGCAACCTTGTCTTGTTCTTGATCTTAGTGGGAAAGATTTTAGTTTTTGTCCATTGAGTATAATATTGGCTGTAGGTTTCTCATATATGGCCTTTATTATGTTAAGAAATGCTCCTTCTATTCCCACTTTTCTAAGTGTCTTTATCATAAATGGATGCTGTACCTTATCGAATACTTTTTCTGCATATATTAATATGATCATGTGATTTTTGTCTTTGCTTTTGTTTATGTGATGTATTACATTTATTGTTTTGCGAATGTTGTACCATCCTTGCATTCCTGGGATGAAACCCACTTGGTCATGGTGAATGATCTTTCTGATGTATTGCTGGATGCGGAATGCTAATATTTTGTTGAGGATTTTAGTGTCCATGTTCATCAGTGATATTGGCCTGAAGTTTTCTTTCTTTGTTGTGTCTTTTTCTGGTTTTGGGATTAGGATGATGCTGGCATCATAAAAAGAGTTTGGGAGTCTTCCATCATTTTGGATTTTTTGGAATAGTCTGTGAAGGATAGGTGTTAGTTCTTCCTTAAATGCTTTGTAGAATTCTCCTGTGA
>PVJI01011708.1:0-54848 GCA_004026765.1 Micronycteris hirsuta
CTATGCCGCCATCTTAGGAAGTCTAAAGATTCAATCTTCTGGGGCCCTGGTTTTGCACAGTACACTGATGAGGATATTCTCCACCCACCTGTTGTTGATTTGCTTTTTTTCCTTCAAAAGGGCCCAGAATTTTAGTTCAAAATGCAAATAATAAGATCTGGAGTAGAATTGTATAGTGGATCTTATTTGCTGATAAGAGAAGACAAAGTCTTATTTAATTGGTCCCTTAATTGGTAATCTTTCGCTCATTCTGGAATCTGTTAAACGGTATATTGGGCTGGGATTCCCCTTGAGAGGGCACTGAATAGCCGAGTGACAGATGCCAACTATACAGGTAGTAACCCGGTGACGTACCCTCTAATCTTTTCTTTGCAGAAGGCTGGCTGTTCTCCCTGCCACCTTGGAAGACTGCCTTGCCCAGCACTGAGTAATGGCTATATCACCATTACCCCTGCCACTGTCAAACTCCATGAAGAGGACAAACTTGACTGTGTCCTCTCAGCATTTAGAACAGCGATCAGAAGAAAGAAGACAGGCTGTCTCTAAAGTCTGCCAAGTGAAGAAAGAGGAGCTGTTGAACTGGGTCCATTTGCCTTTACTGTCCTCATTCAGTTCATTTGCTGGGGCTCAGGGCACCTCACAGCTGCCATCCCTGGCTCCTGCTGGCTGCCAGCATCTGGAGAAGGCAGGCCTCTTTAAAGCTGACTAACCAAGTCTGTGGATTAATTGTATTTCCTAAACACAGACACTGTTAAGAATCTGTCGCCATTTCCATTAAGAAAAGATTAATGAGTGAGTGATAATTACCAGTTGTACCAACGCTCTTGTGGGTTTTTCCCCCTGAGGATTATACTGGGTGAGGGTTGCTCTTCTTACGGAGTTTTTAGACAAAACCGTATGACCCTCCGCTGTGCGACAGATCAGCCACTAACCACGTGTGGCTTTTAAAATTTAAAATAAATAAATGAAGCAAAGATTTACTTCCTCAATTGCACCACTCACATTTCAAGTGCTCAACAGCTGTGTGTGGCCAGTGGCTCCCAACCAAGGGCGAGTCCATCATCACAGGGCGCTTTGTTAGGCAGTGCCGACTTGGCTCGGGAGAATTTGGAAGGGCGTGGTTTGCTGAATTTCAGGGCCTGGGTTTAAATCTCATTTCTCCGAAGTAGCTGAATGGCTTGCTGCAAAGTCATCTGATTTCGCCAAAGGCTCAGCTACGGCATCAGTGGATGGGGTGATAATGCTCCACGCATGACGGGGTAGTTGTGAGGATGAACAGGGAAGGTCCTTGTGAGAGTGCCTGGCATAAATGCTCACCCACGTTATAACTCCTTGCTCTTGACTCCTAGATAACCTGCATTAGTGGGGGTCTGAGCTCTGACTCTGGCCAGGAGCGAAGAGAATCACCCTCCCCTCAGTGGTGCACGAGGGGACTTGTGGCGTGCTGAGATTCTGACCGTGATGCCTGCCCCTGCGGACCGAGGGGCCTTCTGGGGAAGGGACGGGGTGGGTTTCTTCCTCACAGACTACCTGGTCTCCCACTCCTCTGTCATTGCTTTCAGTCATTGCCTGCCACAAGCAGGTGTGTCACAATTGGTAACGTTTGTTACTGATATAAGGCCAAGTAAGCGCTTAGATAGCTCAGTGGTTCTCAAATTTAATAAACATCAGAATCACCTGGAGGGCTTATTAAAACACGGATTGCTGGGCCCTGTCCGGGGTTCCTGAGAACATGCATTTGAGTTCCCAGGTGTTGCGTAGCTGCACTTGAGTTGTGGAGCTGGAACGCTGTCACGGGCAAGGATTAGATAAATAGTCTGTACTGCTGGGCTGCACTGAGGGGGGCCCCACACATGTCCTCGAGGATGTGAATAACAGTTGTGATTTCACTCTCAAAATGAAAAAAGATGAATAGACGCCTATTCTGGATCATCTCAAACCAACTGCAGTATGTGATTTTAGTGCCTGTTTTTGTAATTGTATTGACAATTATATTATCATCAGATTATTTCCAGAACTGGCAATGTTTAATTTTGGGGGAGACATTTCTCACCTGGGTTCTGTGGACCTTGTGGGACATTTGTGCAGGAGTCCCGGAGTCCCTGTGTTTGAGAAACAGTGGCCTGGTGGAGCCCCAGCAAAGACAAGGTCTTATCATCTTGTCAGTGTTTTTCATGGGGAGGGTTTGTGGCATTTTGAGTGGAATGATTCTTTTCTGTGCAGGACTTCCCCACATTTTGAAGGCCCTTTGGCATCACTGAGCCTTGCCTGTTAAGTGTCAGATGGTGCCCCAGAGTCTTGGCACAACCCCAAACCATTTGCACACACTTTCAGATTCCCCTGAGTTGGGGGGAGGGTGGTCAAAACTGCTCCTTTTTGGGTGAGAACACTTAGGAGCTTATAGGCTATCGGGTTTGCCTTAAGAGAGCTCCGCCTCTGCCCCAGGGCCTCCCAGACTCTGTGTCACCCTTTTGTCACTTCCAGGCTACCTCTAGGAAACCGAGAGAGCCCATCTTCAGACTCTTGGTGGGGCCCTCTTCCTAGCCTATCGGTTTCCCAATAGAGTAGTGGTCCCCAACCTTCTTGGCACCAGGGACCAGTTAGCTTGTTTGGCCGCGGCTCACCTCCTGCTGTGCGATCCCGTTCCTAACAGGCCAGGGACCTGTACCAATCCATGGCCTGGGCGTTGGGGACCCCCATGGTAAAGGACAGCAGCACCAAGAACTTCCTGGTTGCATTTTAAATGTGCCAGGCGGTGGGCAGCCTGGCCTCTCGCTTCCCTTCGTCCCTCTTCCACCGTGCCCTTCTCCTTTGGTCTCAAAGTGGCCCTGCTGCCCTGACAACTGATGGCCAGGAGGGAGGCCTGGCAGCAGCAGTGGTGTCCATGGGAGCCTGCCGGCTCCAGTAATGCGGAGGTGCGGGGACACTGCCCGGCGCCGCATGGGACTGCAGCTGGAGGCGGCAGCCTGGGAGGCTCGGGGCCCACATTTCTTTTCTTGCTTTCTTGTCCCCCAAATGCTCCATCCCAGAAAGAATCTGAGTCAGTCTCTTGTCATTAAATTAGTTCCTGCCAAACTAAGGCAGATGCCAAAGTAGCTGTCCTATTATAATTCCCCCTTCCCCCCATCCAACAGGCAAAGGGGAGAGGGTTAGGTAAAGCTCAGAGAAGGCGAGAAGGCTCTATGTGGGCAGCTCAGCACAGCTCAACAACCATCCCTGGTGGAAGTAGGAGGAGGATGTAGGTAGGATTCCCGCTTAACCCCTGCTAGAGCAGTTCAGAGTCACTGCCTTTCTCTCCCTTGTAGAAGAGTTCAGAGTCACTGGCTTTGACGCTGCTTTAGAGCACGAATATTCTCCCTTCTTTTGAGGAACACGCTGTGGCTGGGCCCGCATGTTTCCAGAAGCCACAGTGTTTCAGAGGACTTTACGCCAGTGTTTGCTTTCCTGGGCATGCTTACTCTCCCGGTTTCTCTCACTCACACAAGTCCTTCACTTTCTCTTCTGTCTGTGAAACAGGCAGCCCCTGCCAGATTGTCAGTGACTCCTGACAACCCCCACTCCTGGAGCTCACAGAGGCTGGACTCATCTTTGAACCCCTGGACAACACTTTGCAGGGGTCCCAGGAGTCCACGTAGTTTGGACCTTGATGCTGTAGCCCTACTCTTGTCCATGACTTAAGGTCCTGGAGTGAGCTCTTTGTCCTTGAGGCTATGACACGGTGTGGCACATCTTAGATCCAAGACCTCACAGAACAGCTCTCCTCAGAAAACTGCCATGGGCCCAGAGCGTTCCTGAAGCAGAGCCACAGAGGAAGGGAGGGAGGCTGGGGCAGCCCGGCCTCCCTGTTGACTGCCTTTTCTCTCCTCAGTTTTACTTTTCTGGCCCCTCCCACCTGGAGCACCCCTGACCTCCTTCGTTCCCATCAAAACTCTCCTGCTTTCACAGGAGGCACAAATGACTGGCAGTGTCTACGGGCTTTCTCGCAGCCAGCCTTTGAAGGTAATTGTTTATAATGAATATGTGAGTCACAGAGAAACAGAATAGTGTAAAGAACCTCTATACAGGCATACCTCAGAGATATTTCTGGTTTGGTTTAAGTGAGTGTCACAATAAAGTGAGTCATCATCTTTTTGCTGGTGGAGGGTCTTGCCCTCAGTTTGTAAAAACAACACCTGTGAAGCACAATGAATGGAGGTATGCCTGCATATTCATCACCCAGCCTCAACAATGATCAACTCCTAGCTCATCTAGTTTCTTCTAAATATATCTCCACGCATCATTTGGGAATAAATGTAAGACACTAGTTCTTTTCAGTACCTGCAGAGGGCTTCATAAGAACCTTCGGTAGTGTGAGAGAGTCCAGGATGCTCAGCGTGGCACAAGGCCCTCCGCACCTTTACAACTTCTTTCCATCCACTCCCCAGTAGGCCCTACCCTTCCAGCCACACTGAACATCGTTCCCCCAAAATGTTACCTTTTTTCCCGTCTGTCACTTGGTACAAATGTTTCCTGTTGTTAGACTTCTCATCCTCACCCTCAGCCCTGGGCTGGTCTTTTGTCTGAAGCTTTCCTCGAACTCTCCAATGGAGCCTCATCAGGCTCTGCCCTAGGCCCCGATGCGTGGAGACACCTGTTTATAGCATTTATTTATCAAACAGGGGAATGTTGTTGACTATAAGATAGGCGCTGTTATAGGGGCGTTCCAAATCAATATTAACAGATTCAACCCACACATAACAACTCTCCCAAGGTTATGGGGGGGGGGGGAAGTGAGACACAAAGAAGTGTAAGTCACCCAGTTCCTAAGCTGGGACTCGAACCCAGGCAGCCTGACTTTTTAGCCATCCTCTAGGCTGCTTGTTCCAGAACAAGCCCTGCATTTGTCACATACGCGTCTTCCTCTGCACACCACGAATGCTCTAAGAACAGAGGCTGAACTTACTCTTCTCAGGTCCCTGTGCTAGTGCCTGTATTTGGCATAGTGTAGGTCCTGAACACCTATCATTAAATAAATACAAGGGACTCTTCCTGGTCATTTGGAGAAACCAAAAGTCATGGACTCCTCCTAGAGTCAGTTATAATTTTCATAGGGATCAAGACCTTCAGCTAAACAGGATTCTCAGTCTTTTTTCCACCTAACACTGTTGACCATTATGGGGCGCTCCTTACTATAGGGCTCTCTGTGGCTGTCACCCCGGAGAGCACTCTTCCCTCGAGGTTGGAGGGGCACTTGGAGCTGCGGTGGTTTGAAAAAGCCCCCAGGTATTTCTGACATGCCCTGCGGGTACAGCCTTTTTGTTGAGACTCACTGAGCTGGAGAACTAGAGTGAAATTCTCGGCAATAGTCCGGAATGGACTGGGAATTTGGGGATAGTGGAGACAGGGCCTTTCCCCACCTTCCAGGCTCTCTGAAAGTCTATCCCTGAATCAGTATACTGAGAATGAACAGCATTATTTTCCTTGCGGAAAACAAAATTTTTCTTTTCCCCCGATGTCCGGTGGCTGGCTTGCTACTGGAATTGATTGCACATTTGAGAGAACCCAGAGAGGAGACAGGAAAGCAAGAATGTTTACACCCTTCCCTGACCTGATTCTATTTCAAGGACTCAGGTCATTAGCTGCTGGCAGCAGATAGTATGCATAGCTTCCCATGGTTTGTGACCAAATTTGGGTCTAACTCTGTCGTTATTTTTCCTCCCTGAAGTGATTGTTATCATTTATCAAAATTCCATTAGTAAGTCTGAGCAGTAAATACCTTCTTTTTTTTCCTACACAATTCTCACTAATTTGAAGCTAATTATTCACTGTCTGGCTATAATGTAAATAATGACGGAAACCTTTTAATTAATTAATTTATTTTTTTAAAAAATTATTTTATTGTTGTTCAATTACAGTTGTCCGAATTTATCCCCCTCCACTCCCTCCAACCCCAGCTAAACCCACCTCCCTCCCTTGCTTCTATCCACCCCCCACCCCTGGTTTTATCCGTATGTCCTTTATAGTTGTTCCTGAAAACCCTTCCCCCATTATCCCCTCCCACCTCCCCTCTGGTTACTGTCATATCGTTCTAATTTTAATGTCTCTGGTTATATTTTGCTTCCTTTTTTCTTCTGTTGATTAGGTTCCTGTTAAAGGTGAGATCATATGGTATTTGTCTCTCACCACCTGGCTTATTTCACTTAGCATAATGCTCTCCAGTTCCATCCATGCTGTCATGAAGGGTAGGAGCTCCTTCTTTCTCTCTGCTGCGTAGTATTCTGTTGTGTAAATGTACCATTGATTTTTGATCCACTCATTTACTGATGGGCACTTAGGTTGCTTTCAGTACTTGGCTGTTGTGAATTGTGCTGCTATGAATATTGGGGTGCATAGGTTCTTTTGGATTGGTGTTTCAGGGTTCTTAGGGTATAATCCCAGCAGTGAAATTGCTGGGTGAAAAGGCAATTCCATTTTTAGTTTTCTGAGGAAATTCCATACTGTTTTCCACAGTGGCCGCACCAGTCTGCATTCCCACTAACAGTGCATTAGGGTTCCTTTTCTCCACATCCTCTCTAACATTTGTTTGTTGATTTGTTTATGATGGCTATTCTCACCAGTGTGAGATGGTATCTCATTGTGGTTTTTGCATTTCTCTGATGGCTAATGATGCTGAGCATCTTTTCATATGTCTCTGGGCCCTCTGTATGTCCTCCTTGGAGAAGTGTCTGTTTAAGTCTTTTGCCCATTTTGTAATTGGATTTTTTGTCTTTCTGGAGTGGGGTCATGTGAGTTCTTTATATATTTTGGAGGTCAAACCCTTGTCCAAGGTATCATTGGCAAATATGTTTTCCCACAGAGTTAGTTCTCTTTTCATTTTAATGCTGTTTTCTTTGGCCATGCAGAAGCTTTTTAATTTGATGAGGTCCCATTTGTTTATTTTTTCCTTTACGCCCCTTGTTTTAGGGGACATATCAGTGAAGATATTGCTGTGTGGAATGTCTGAGATTTTCCTGCCAGTATTTTCCTCTATGACTTTTATGGTGTCACGACTTATATTTAAGTCTTTTATCCACCTTGAATTTATTTTTGTGTATGGTGTAAGTTGGTGATTGAATTTCATTTTTTTACATGTAGCTGCCCAGATCTCCCAACACCATTTGTTGAAGAGGCTATTTCTACTCCATTTTATGGTTCTTACCCCTTTGTCAAATATTAATTGACCATAGAGACTTGGGTTTATTTCTGGGCTCTCTCTCCTGTTCCATTGGTCTATGTGTCTGTTCTTTTTTTTTTTAATATATTTTATTGATTATGCTATTACAGTTGTCCCATTTTCCCCCCTTTATTCCCCTCTACCCCCCCCCATTCCCCATCCTTTAGTTTTTGTCCATGGGTAATACACATAAGTTCTTTGGTTTCTACCTTTCCTATACTATTCTTAACCTCCCCCTGTCTGTTTTCTACCTACCGTTTAAGCTACTTTTTCTCTGTACTTTTTCCTCCTCTCTCCCCCTCTCACTCCCATGTTGATATCCCTCCATGCCTTATATAAATCCCTTTAACATTTCATATAATAAAGGCTGTATGATGATGAACTCCTTGAACTTGACCTTATCTGAGAAACACTTTATCTGCCCTTCCATTATAAATGAAAGTTTTGCTGGATAGAGTATTCTTGGATGTAGATCCTTGCCTTTCATGACTTGGTAAATACTTCTTTCCAGCCCCTTCTTGCCTGAAAGGTCTCTTTTGAGAAATCAGCTGACAGTCTTATGGGAATTCCTTTGTAGGTGACTGTCTCCTTTTCTCTTGCTGCTTCTAAGATTCTCTCCTTATTTTTAATCTTGGGTAATGTAATTATGATGTGCCTTGGTGTGTTCCTCTTTGGGTCCAACTTCTTTGGGTCTCTCTGAGCTTCCTGGACTTCCTGGAAGTCTATTTCTTTCACCAGCTTGGGAAAGTTCTCCTTCATTATTTGTTCAAATCAGTCTTCAATCCCTTAGTCTTTTTCTTCTCCTTCTGGCACCCCTATGACTTGGATGTTGGGACGTTTAAAGCTGTCCTGGAGATTCCTAAGCCTCTCCTCATTTTTTTGAATTCTTGTTTCTTCATTCTTTTCTGGTTGATTGTGTTTTTCTTCCTTGTGGTCCACTCTATTGATTTTAGTCCCCATTTCCTTCTCATCCCTATTGGTTCCCTGCACATTTTCCCTCATATCCTTTAGTGTATCCTTCATTTGTTCATTTAATTGCAACCAAATTTCAACCAATCCTGTGAGCTTCCTTATTACCAGTTTTGAACTGTGCATCAGATAGGTTGGATATCTCTTTGTCACTTAGTTGTATTTTTTCTGGAGCTTTGACCTGTTCTTTCATTTGGGCCATTTTTTTTTTTTTTGACTCAGCACGCCTGTTACTTTAAGGGGCGGAGCCTTAGATGTTCACCAGGGCGGGGTAACCCAGGTTGTTGTGTTGTGATGCTGCCTATGGGGGCGGGCTTGAGCGAACAATGGCGCTTGCTCCACTCTCTGCACTTCCCCAGCTACCCACAAGCAAGTTGGGCCCTTCTTTTCAGGCTCCGGGTGGGTGGGAGGGCTTGTGTAGTTCCTAGTCTCTGTGGGTCTCTCCAATGAACTCTCCTGTGAGGCCGGAGTTCCTCCCGCTGCTGCCTCAACCCCCACAGGTGTTTTCAATGAGTGGTTTCAGGCTTTATTTCCCCATGATGGTGGGTTGCGCAGTCTGCTCTGCTCCCCAGCTTTTCCTCCCAGTTTATCTGTGCTCGAATGAGGGACTGCCTGGACTACCAGTCTCGGCCCTGCTGGGTCTGGGTCTGCCTGTCACGTTTTGGCCAGGCGTGCCCGCCGCGGGTCTCTCCAGGCAGCTGGACCATTGCCGGTACCGCTCCACAAACTGCAGACTCCCAGTGCACTCTCCATCCGGCTCTGTCCCACTTACCAGTCTGGATGAACGTGTCTTCTTTAACTCCTTGGTTGTCGGACTTCCACTAAGTTCAATTTTCTGTAAGTTCTGGCTGTTTTTGTTTTTTAAATTGCTGTTTTTCTTCTTTTGGTTGTGAGAGGAGGCACAGCGTGTCTACCTATGCCTCCATCTTGGCCAGAAGTTCCCTATGTGTCTGTTTTTATGCAAGTACTAGACTGTTTTGATTACAGTGGCCTTGTAATACAGTTTGGTATCAGGTATTGTGATCCTTCCTACTTTGTTCTTGTTTCTCAAAATTGCTGCAGCTATTGGGGTTGTTTATGATTCCATATAAATTTCTGAAATGTTTGTTCTAAATCTGTGAAATATGTCATTGGTACTTTAATAGAGATTGCATTGAATCTATAAATTTCTTTGGGCAGTATGGACATTTTGATGATGTTAATTCTTCCAATCCATGAGCATGCTACATGTGACCAAAGCCTTTTAGATGAGAGGGTTTATCATAGTTCTCTAGCAGTAAACCCGCAACTCTGCTACCTTGTGCATCATGGCTGGATATGCAAGACACTCATGGCAACATGGGGAACCCCTCAGGAGCATTTTGGTTATTGCAGCAAAGACTATACACAAAACAAAAACCAGCCCCTAATGACCAGTTCTACTGCTTAGTGTGACTTCAGGAAAGTAATGCTGCCTAATTAATCCTGATTTTCCTTATTTATAGATTAGGCTAGAATGTGACAATTATGTTTCTCTTGCATCCCAATGGGACTGATCAGTAGTGGATTCCTGGAATGCTAGGCTGAAAAAGTGTAGGGAAATGGTGCTGTGATTGATTGTTGATGTCTGCCAGGTTGAGGGAGCAAGAGTGGCATAATTTACCAAGTGTTTGCCAACTCTGGGTTTTGCAGTACCTTAGGTCTGTCCCTGTAGAGATATACAGAATGTGTTTAATATGTGATCTGGGCCTAGAGGCAAGACTGACCAAGGGAAAATTTAGTACTTCAATATGTTACTCATAGGTATAGATCAACAAAGTCACAAAAAGATGTGGGAATCCTGGGGGCTTTGGTGCACCCCAGAATTTGTTATGCTGTGGATGAGCCTGACACCTAGGCTCACATGGAGTCCTTTCCAGTATGTTGTTACTAACCAGGCTAGGCTTTTAGATCCCCAGGTCACCGGGCACATTGCTGGATGAGGGTAGTGGGGGACGGAGGTCAAGTAGCATCCTAGGAAGGTGTGTCTATTAGAATACTGAGACCAACAATTATGATTCTGGTATCACTATTCTTAGAAAGTGTTCAAATGTACCAAAAGGACCTGATTTAAGAGATTTTCTCAGTCTTAGGGAGCTTATATAACTTGCTCAAGATGACATAAGGTGGGGAGGAGGGAACTAACATATACTAAAACCTACTATGAGCCAGGCACTTTCTGGAGTTATAATTCACTTACTCTTTCCAACAACCCATGGTGGGGGAGTAATACAATAGCATTATTTTATAGACAAGGAATTGCTGATGCAGAGCCATTGAGGAACTTGCACACAGCTGCATAGGAAGAGGTGGACCAAAGTCAGTCTTTCCAACAGCTCTGGACTCTGATATAACACACTTTATATCAAGATTTCTGAACATTTGGAAACTGTAAATGCATTTGTGCCCCAGTATCTTGTCATCTGTGACAACTAGAGTATTTTTTTAGAAACCATTAGTTATACAGATGTTTGTAGGCCAGTTGCTAATACAAATAGTTGTATGAAGGTTTTCTTTTGTAGATTATTTTTATTTTTATAAATTGTACCATGATAACATGTAATAAAAATCATTCATGTGAAATATTCTCTCTTTACATTTTATAAGTCAATCAAAGGCATACCACAATAGATTATTTTGGTTGTTAAATATAGAGTTCTCATGATTTTATGATTTTAGTAATGCGCAACTTTAAGATGAGACTATAGAGAAACAAGTTTAGAAAATGGAATTCTAAAAGATGGTGGGTAGGAAAAACCCCCACGCAATCAGGACTGTTGCGCTGTAGAAAATCAGATGCTATCACTGCCGTGAATCTGCACTGTGGTCAAACTTGACAACCAGGCCTCCAAAGAAGGTGAAGGCTTTCTGGAAAAATACAGCAATTCCAGGGTGTACTGTATGTGTGTGTTTTTTTTAGCAATATAAGTTCTGAAGAGTGAAGTCTGTTATAGAGTTGTGAATGAAATATTGATGGGAAACTTAAATTTTCTTGGTGAAGTACAGGTCTGTAAAATTGTACCAGTAAAAACTGGACTCAGCGAAAATAATGGAGAAGATTCCCAATAACAACTGATTGGTAACCATTTTGATATTAATATAAACACAACACTTAATTGATGAATTGAGTTCCTATTTTAAAATTTACACGGAAAGCAATGTTTCCATGAAAATCTCAATAAAATAAAGAGGAAATAATGTTCTTTATACATAATTGATCAGGGATTTTAATCAAGCTAATGAATATTGCCTGAAATAAGCATCAACATCATTCTGATGAAAATGTTGACAGTCTCAAACATTGAAAATACCACTAGGGGCAAACCCCAGAATTTTTAACCATCATTGGGTTGCATGCAGGGTCTTATATGTTTTTCCTAAATATAAAGTAGTTCATAAATCCTTTTCTTTGAGAACTGGGGTTCATTTTGGAAGGAAGGGAGATGAGAGGAGTATAGATTTCAAACTTTTCTTAAACGTGACTATGTGCCCAGAAGTTTGGGTAACAGAAAGGCTCAGGTTTAATTTAAAATTCTGACACTTACTGTGTGATATTGGGCATGTTACTTAACCACTTTGGGCCTCATATTTCTATCTGTGAAATGTGGACTAATAATGATATCCCACTCAATGAGTTTAGTGAAGAACAAATGAAATGATGCATGCAAGACATTTAGCACTAGAGTAGACCCTTAGCTGTTAATAAAATGTTTGGAACTGTGGTCAGAACAGACAAGAAAATTATCAACAGAATGAAGAATCCAATCAAGCAATGAAGAGATCAGTTGCATGCTCCATGCCATAGAACAACGGGCCCTAACCCAGCTAGGCTATAGAATTCACCTACTCAAACAAGGAGACAAAACTTTGAAAGAGATTTTAATTAAAAAAAAAAAGTAATGGTAATGATACCCTTTGGATTGCAAAAAACTCTAGCTGCAAAGCACGGGCTAAGTGAGGGTGGGACCCTTCATGGACACAAGATAGATTTGACTTCGAGCCTGAGTGCTGCATGATTCCTTTTGGCTCCAGCTGAATCATCTTGTAGTATGCAGGGACCACGTGCCATGTTAAATAATGTATTGTGACTCAGGCTCAATTATCATATCCTGTCAGAGATGGCAAATCTGCTCATTAGTTGAGTGACTTTTCAAAGCCCAGGAAGATATTATAGAAATATCGAGATGATGAAGTAAATCAAATTCACAGTATTAATACTTTGATGTTGTTCAATTATGTTTTATAATCACTGGGATATATTGTATGTATTTTTAGTTTAAGGTGTTTGAAATAAATCTAGTTTATTAGATAATCTGATTACAATTTAAAATGTATAATTTATATTAGACTCCATACTAATTTTAAAGGTGTAGTAAACTTTTAAGTTTGTAAATGATATTTAAGTGTTTAGGATTACCTGGTTTACTATTATTCATTTAAGTTTGACAGGTTAATAGGAATTGCTTAAGTGCATAGAAAGATTTTTTTTTTTTTTTGGTTTGTAAGTCTGTCAGGCTTTTGGTGTGGATGGGAGTATGAAGTGTGTTACATCTGTAAAATTTCAAAAGTGCCTGGGGGAATATAATTTATAAATTTGGTTAATTATTTAGAATTTAATCTTTTAAACTCATCAGTGAATTGAGTATAATCAAAGAAGAAGTGGCTGTAAATTTTCATTTTTGCATACAATTATTAGATTTAAAACAAGACTTCTAAAATGAACTTAAGGGCTTAGGGAACACTTGGTTTTTGAATTTATCATTTCAATATATTTAATTAAAATCCAATTATTAGTGAAGTCCTTTTAGTGCACAAGTTTCCTTCAGACATGTAAAAGCTCAAGTGACGTGAGTAAGCATGCATTAAGTGTAGGTAAAGTTAACAGTAACTCCTGCTGCCCTTTTGTTCCTTTGAATTCTCGCAGTGAAGTTTCCACAAGCACGTGTCCGTTCTGGAGTTCCTGAGAGTACCGATTAGCTGAAGGTAAGGAGTATTCCAAAACCAAAACAACGCTTTTCTTTGAGTCAATTTTATTACTATTATATTTCACATGGAGGAGACTTAGTTACATAGAGTGATATTCTATGAGTTGATTACCAGTAGTAGAAGCACAAAGGTGTGGAAAGTGTAACATGAACACGGTAAAGAAACTCCCTTTATCGAGCGAAGTCCATGTGACAGAAACACGTTATTCCGAACAGCCTTTGTACAAATAAATACAGTATTCAGTCTATGTACAGACATATTCACAGAGACTAAACTGACGCAAGCTTTCCATACATCTCGTAGTCCAGTGAAAATGGCTCATAATAAGCAAAACACACATAAAATGACAAAAATAATTTGGAATTGCATCAACTAGATTCTTATCGGGATAAAGACAGGGGCTCAAATGCTTCTTGAAAATGGAGGCAAACTAGGGAAGCATAAGATGACATCTGTCCCTAAAAAGATCCTTTACAAAAATGGCTTTCTGATCATTTTAATGTAACTTACCCAAAAAACAGGTGAGGTGTTTTAGGGCAAATGTCTATGTTGGGGTCAATGTTGACATGTCTGTTTTAAAAATGTGCAAAGAACAAAAGTACAATTTATCTTTTTTTAGTGCTAGCAGCAACTTCATGATACCAGGAAGGCAGCTTTTGCTTAGTTTTGATGGCTCTTTGAGAATGCAGATTGCTTGGAGTTGGAAGCTCTTGCTTCTGGAGTTTTTCAAACTCAAGCTAGAAACATCCAGGCTGGCTTCAGGGCTCAACTATTGACTTCTATGCAGGGTTTGACACGGCAATACGCCAACAGAGGCTCCCACTTCTGGAGAGAGTCTCGCCCTGTGGAGAAACTCTTCAGACCACAAAATGGCCCTAACAGAACATCCCTGGCTCCAGGTCTAGGCACTCTTTCTTTAGGGCAAATGCCCATTTATGCAGAAAAGTGATGGGGTTGTCCAATTTAATATATGCATTTATTCTACATCAGTAAGTTAGTTACCCAGTTGCAGTGAATATTTCTAGGCTATTAATCGGCTTTTAGTCATTTTTTTAAACTTTCATTCAAATTAAATGAACAGTGAGACACCAGAGTTTTTAGTTGTGGGGACATCTGTGTGTATGTCATACTAGGTCAGAAATTGTGTATTTTAGCAGAAAGGGAAAAAACCCCAATGCATTATGAAGTCTGCAGTTTTATGTGCCTTCCCATGGAAGGCTTTTAAAATTTAGGCATAAAACATTATTGGTAATTTGTTTATGTCTTTTGCCATTTTTATAAGGGAACTTCTGAGACTCATCCTATATTTGTATAAAAACTGAAACAAACCTTGAATTTTCCAGGTATATATTGCTAATTATTCATTTCACTCTCCATGTGGGTGGACCTTACTTTACATAACAAATGGATTTCTGAAAAGTAATACATCTATAATTTTAAAAAAGGAAGATTTTCAATATAGTATCAAAACTTGCTATTTAAAGGATCTGTGTAACAAGCTATTTTGAAAATGAAGAATGCTTTTGTGAAATAAATAATTTCTTTGATCTTCAGAGTTTTGTTAAAGTACACATCTGAAATTTATGTAGATTAGGATTGTCTAGGACAATAATTTAATGCAGTAAAAATAGAACAGATAAACTTCAATTTTATAACAAACAATACAAAACAGGAATGACTCATGGACTGCTTATTAACTGACTATATTCAGAAGCCCTGAATATGTGCATTATTGGTATTTTATGGCTTTAATTAAGACAATTGTCTGTTATGTATTACTATAAAGTGCAACATTAAAAATTAAAAAAACCCAAAGGGCATCCATTGTCCTTCAGTTTTATCCTGATGAGAAGAATTGAAGATTTGTTTAATTACATGGCAAGGAATTATCTACTCTTAATTCATGCACGTAATTTCATCCTTAAAACAACTTTATTCAAGATCCAGACTTCATTCATTCTTTTTTGTGCGCGTGACATGATTTTAAAAATATTCTCTCTTGGTTGGGTGAGTGTTTCAGAACACTGTCGGGCCCCAGGCCTTTGTTACATACAGATTCCTTATAAAGGAATAGGCAACGCAATGCGTGAGAATGCAGGAGCAAATTCCCATCCTGTTGGTGAACTACAGCCCACTTTCCTAGCCCAGGACATCAATCTAAAGCGTCACAATTCCCATCCAATCTGTCACACAAGGAAGTAAATGCACTGCAATATTGAGTGATAAGACGAGGTCTAACCATTTCCCCTGTTTCCTACTTAAAGTAAAAATACAAATTCCCTTTGGTTATTCAAGGCAGGTGAGAGCAGGCCCAGAGTTTCTGAAGGGTCTCCAGTGGTACCTCCCCCATTCTGAGTTCTTTGTGAGCTTGACCTCCCCAGTGTTCACACTTTCACCGGAGGATAAATGCCTGTTGGTGCACTGAGGGTATTTCTGCAACTCTGCTGTCTTATGACTGTGAATTCTGTTCAGTGTAGTAACAATTAGGAGGGATTCTCCCACCCCCAAGAACTAGTCAATTACACAAAACGTAAGCTGCCAGGGGCAGTAGTCTAGCATTTTTGAATATTCACATTCATGAGATGGAGAAACGCTCATTAAACTGGCCAAGTGCAAGTAAACTGGGGATGTTGGTGGTGAGAACCTTGAAGGGGAGTAAGCACTAGGTCCAACCTGGACTTGAAAATTGGGTGTGGGGTTAGAAATAAACAGGCTGAGGTTTTATAAAGCCAAGTGGCTCATAGTAGGTAAGATACCTATTCAAATGCATTGGGGCAAATTGAGAAATGCCTTAGAAAAAAGATACAGGAGTCATAGGGAATGCAAGATCAGCGTGAACTGGCAATGAAGGGTGACTTCTTAAAAGGTAAGGACAACAGAGGGGCAGAGGGAGCAGTGTTAGGCTCGAGGCTGTAGTTCAGCCGTGTTCAGGACGTGATGCTGTGTCATGATTAGCCCTGGGGTTCCATAATTGAAGAGCGACATAAAGCATTTAAAAAGGCTTAGGAGAAGCTGTAAAAATTATTAAGAAGGTTAGGAAAAAATGACACAGAAATAAAAATCTAAAGATACTTTTGACGAATAAAGAGTCACACAGTGGTGACTCCTAACCGCGTCAGGGTAAATAGGAAAGAGTGCCCAGATGCAGTTCTTTTCTGCCAAAAAGAAAAAAAATATAGGTTAAGTCATCAACATGCAGGGCTTGGTTTCGCCTGGAAGGAGACCTTGTTGATGCTGATGGTTGTTGGTGTTAGTAGTTGAAGGAACGAGGTTACAGCTGGAACACACCTGTGCTAGGGCCCCGCACCCAGCAAAGGGTTCTTCTTTAGGGCGATGAGTTGGACAAACTTAGCAGAATCAAACCTTTAGCAAACTCCATGCAAATCCCATGACCCTCTATCAGACTTAGATATTTATCTGTTTTTTAAAAATTATTTATGGTGCTCCAGTCTGCTCATCAATCATTTAGCGGAAGTACTTCGGTTTAGATAATTTGATGCTGCACAGTCTCTCACACATCTGAACATAGCTGTCTATCCAGTCACAACGACAGGGTCATTTTTGTCTCTAAAAAACCGGCTGACTTGTGGATTGGTTTGTCCTGTGTAGCTCTTTCTCTTTTGAAAGAAAATTGTCACTAATTAGGTTAAAGACCACTGTAGAATGTGGGTGGTTCTGAGCAGGACTGACGCCCTGTGCGTAGGAAGGCATGTGAAATGGCAGTGCACACATTAAGGGGGTCTCGGTGCAAAGCATGTGTTACTTCCATAGCAGCCATGGGTGTGCCTGTGATTTCTACAGACGCCCGAATTCTCCATTCTCCACAGCCCAGTGAAGTGAAAGAAATATTGTGATGATGTAATGCTAAGTAATGAGGTTTAGCTGGCTCTGAGTGTGCCCTTTATTGCTTTTCTTGTCTGCTCTACGTTTCAAATAATGTGAAGCTGTGAGATTGAAAAAGAAACACAAAGATACAGAGGCAAGAAGCTAAAGCCAAATAGACAGTGAACCAGGGGCACATTACCTATCTTTCCCAAGGCCTTCTTGAAAAGGAAAAATTTTTTTTTTATCTGGGACATAGACCTACATATGAAGTTCAGTGAAAGTGCTTCAGTTTAGATGATTAGACTGGCACAGTCTCTCACACATTTGAACATAGTTAAGATAGTTTTTTTAACCAGTCTCTTCTAACTTGTTAAATAAAAGCATGAATTTTGTAATTATTTTAAACTGCAGAGGGATCTATATCAATGTGACACTGGCTTTCTTGGGAATCCCAGTAAAAGTAAATAATTTCTCCTTTCTTTCCTTTCCGTATTCTTTCTCCCCGTGAACTCTCTCTTAATGACAAGCCCTAACTGAAGACAGTATTGCTGAGGAAGCTATTAGAGTTGAGGGTGTGTCTCTTGAAAGTATTAAGCCAGGTGGTTATGTGAGATCTGGCTTAGTGAGAACGAGCATTAGCTTCTGCAGTGAACTTTCAGGAATAGCTGATTTCTCCAGAAATCACCCTGAGAATGTTTTCCCTTTATTTCTTTTAGACCAGAGCTGCCTCTTATAATATGGCCACTTAATTAACAGAGTAACGATCTGCCCAGGGGCAAGGAAGGATGGCATCCTCATAATCTTGTGTGTATATGTGTGCGTGTATTGGTACATAAAGGAACAAAGTATACTGAAGTTTTTTTGAAATGCTTGTCATATAGGTCATCAGAACCATGTCAAATATTCCAAGGTAGTAATTTCAGCAGAACACTTAACAGAAGTCCTATTTCCCCCCACTGTCTGCCTGCCCAGCAGGTCTATCTGTTGTCATTTCCTCGGTCAGCTTTCTGTGAAGGTGGTGTGGGAGGGAGGCTTCCTTCAGAGCTCATCTCCTATCTCCCTGTTACAGAAGAGACAGTTTGAGGGCTGTGAGCAATGGTGGATAGTTTGCCAACCCCGTCCCTGCCCAGGAATGGATGTACATTAATATTATCAAATGCCTCATCAGCGAGGCAGCTGTGTTTTGCTGATAAGGCTCCAAAACACCTGATTCCCGTCTTCCCTAGAAAGTAAATAATAATGGCCCTTGTCAGGTGACACCTGTCAGAAGCCTTATGAAGCATTTTTCCTGAATATAAAACAGTCCCTGCCTCTTTTTATAATCTTCTGAAAAGGCTTTAGGATATCCTTCTGCAACTGGCAAATTGATAAGCATCCCTGCCTCTTATTCCTGGCATATGTACTGTGCTTTCCTGCTCTGTCCTGCCTGGCTCAGCTCATGTGCATCTTGGGAGGCTGCATAAACACCTTAGACCTGCAGCTCCAGTTCTTCAGGAGCTGGGCAGGCTCAGAGGGCAGCTACTCGCAGCACGGGCATTCCAGATGCAACTGAGTAGGTTCTGTTCAGGCACTTCCCTGTCCTGAGGCTGCCTAGGGCGACAGGGGAAGTGACAGCAAGCAAGACCTGCCTGGTTTGCTGTGGGTAAATGGAACCAGTTGGGTGCAGCTCATTTATTTTAGATTGAGCAGTAAGAAGTTGACTCTTGAATTTTTGATAATATTTTATACGTTGCTCCAGGGAAGGGAAGAGTATCTGCAGTCCAAATTTTTCCCCCCTCTACTTTACTCTTGTGTATTTTTTGCCTCTCCAGCATTAGGGATATGGCCTTTTCTCTAAGGCTGTAAATCTATGTTCACGGGGTGGGAAAATATATGAAGTGGGTACATACGTGTGTGATGGTAAGTGCACGTGCACAGATCAAACCCTATGAGGCCAGGGAGGAATGTTCCTTTCCGTTGTTGGTGAGCACGACTCCTTTTCCTTCACTGAGGCAAACCTGATGCTTCCTGCTTTTGAGTCCTGAATGTGATTGGGTCAGTGGGTGATGATATAGGTGGTTTTGTGTATGTACATACAGATATGGTATAAAGCTATATATTTATATATGTATATACACAGGCATGCAGAAAGGGCATTAGAGATAACCTGCTTAGGAAAGAAACTATGATGTGGAAAGGTTTTTTTTTTTTTTTTTTTTGTTAACGATCTTAATGCTTTCAAAGATCTACTATTGTATCCCAGACACCTCTCTCTGGATTTGTCCTAGCCCAACACGTGACCTCACAGACACATAGTGAGGGAAAGTCAGGGCAAGCAATGGGAGGGAGAAGGTGCATGTGTACCAGCCGGCAGGGGACACTGCAGTTGTACATCATGTCATGCTCAGCGCACATCATTGAGGTGGGAACTGGGCCTTGAAATATTGTCTTCTCAAGTACCAATTTTCATTAATGACCACAACACTCCCTATGAAATGGAGCTCTCAGGCAAGCAAAAAGCTCCATGGATGCTTGGATGAGTCTCTGCTGTGATCTGGGAATTGATGGGAAGAAGTGAGGAGGCAAGGGGAGCATCAGGAAGTGCTGGAGGAAGAATAGGGCTGCACCAGACCTCCCTCGTCCTTTCTGGTTTTACATGGTCTATCGGTAGTGGAGTCCAAGTCACCTATTCAAACCTTCTTTCAAATAACAAACCAGTCAATAACATGTATTCATGCAATAACCAACTCTGCTCCCCTCCAAATCATGCACAGGGAAAACAAGCAGAATTTTTAACTGAAAGTTCACTTATTTGTTCTCCTTCACTCTAAGGAACTCGCACAAATTCTTGCCTCAATGTAAATTTTGCCCTTTCTGAATGAGACGCTGGTTTCTCTCACACAAATGAAAACTGGACTTTGCAAAGTTGGAGAGACTTGCTTGCAAACCAGCCTCCTGGGGGTGCCACTTTGACTTCCTGCTTCCTCAGTAGGCCTCCGCTGATAAGTGCTTTTTCTTGTGGGTAAAGAGCAATGATGGGCACTGACTATTACCGTCACGCTCTGCGGAGTGAGCTGAGGTTTTGTGGAAGAAATACTGAGCTTGATCTGGGGCTGTCAGGCGTCCCTTCCTCTTTTTTTCAGCTGTGAGTCCTGCATTCTGTCTCCCTCTGTTAGGACGTATGTGCTGATGACAGTCATAGCAGCATCAGTGCCACAATAGACCAGGGACAAGAACACACACGGTATGGCTCCCCATACGTAGAGTGTGGCGACTTTGACGTCGGATAAGTACTTAACAATGAACCATCACCTACTTTTTTCAACTAATTTTAGGGAAAGTATAACTTGGGGAAATAAAAGACTATGGATTTTTCATTAATTTAGTTTGTCTGTTTTTTCCCATGCTGGTTTTATTTTCTATTTACACAGATCTAAGAAATCAAACAGGTGTCAGTCAAACAGAACCTGGGGGCACTGAATGAATGGAATGAAAATATTCCATGAAGGCTGAGCAAAGTCAGAAAATCAAAACCTTGGAGTGACTGGCTTGAAGCCGTCGTGAAGAAGCTGTTGAGTATAATGTTCAGTGTACTGTGTAAGCTAGAAAGAGTCCCAGATGGGTTCCTGACAGCAGGAGAGACACGGCTGTTGCATGAACTTTAACTACTACATCCTGGTCTTGGCATCACTAGACATAGGACTCAGAAACCCTTCCTGGTGTGCAAATGACTTTCCAAACATCTCTAAGCTGCCTCGGCCCACGCAGCACGGATTGGAGTCAGTTTAGTTCTATTTAAGGAATAATGATTTCTTCAGACACCGAAGCCCTTTGTGACCACACTGGGAGATGCTTTAAAGAACTACACTGTTAACGTTCCCATTAGGTGGCGAGTCTCACTAAGTGTATCTACTGGATGGAATTTCTTGTTATATAGCCAGGCTCTTTTGGCAGCATTTTGATTATATGTGAGCCCTTAGCATCAAAATATGTCTAAATGACAATCACAGCTAAACTTGCCTCCCTTCTGTTGATGATAATGAGACATGCATTGGAACGATATTGGTTCAGTTTACATAGTCTCGCTGTCCTAGAAGAGTGCTAATTTGGAGTGCAGTCAGTTCTACTTGCATGCTGGGGCAATATATATGTTCATAAAAACCCCAAATAAACCCAATCCTGGTTACCTTCCTTTTGCCCCCAAACCAGTATTGACCCAGTCTGGGTTTTACCTCTGTCTATCCCAAGTCACCCTGTGGGGTTTGGTGAGTGTGCCCCAGTGGGGATGGGCAGAGAGTCTTCCCTATTTGGTGTGTGGAAATGCTTTGGAGGGCTCAGCTCAGGGCCCCTACAGACCTCCTCCACCCAGCCCTCTCTCCTGAAAACTATATCCCTAAAACATCCACCTTGGCAGGCAGGATCCAAGTAAGTCCAAGGTAGGCTGAAGGTCACAGCAATGATTCCATTAGTTTACCTCTTGCACTTAAGAGGTAAAGCTCAGGCAGAAGCTTGATGCCCCTCTTCAAACAGGTATTATAAATATACTAGAGCTATCCCTGAAAAGATGCATTTGTATTTTTATATATATATATATATATAATTTTATATATATAATGTTTCTTTGTATTTGTATACAGGTCTGTATTACTCTATAGACATGGAAGGAGGGGTATAGTACAGGAACAGGCAGGGTGTGTTCATGTGCATCTATGTATAATATGTATATTTTATATGTATATACACAGCCTCTGTACTGTTTTCATCATTACAACGAATGTACCTCTGACCAGCGAGGAGTACCCGTCAGTGGTGAGTGGAGAGAAACCTCATATGGGCAGCTCCCTGTCTCTTGAGTGAAGCCATTTCAGTGGGCCAGGATGGATGCAACCTGTGAAGTGAGCGGGTCCATTGGTAGTCCGCCCCTCCTCACGTCCACCAAGGAGGGACATTCCGCACGCCTGGCGCCGTGTGCCAGCTGCCTCTTCTCCAGACATCAAGGAGCCTAGAACCCAGAGCGGGGAGGGATCATCAAGATATGGCTTTTCTTGCTAGATGGAGACCGGGCACACAAGAATTCTGTCTTCCAGGAGGACGCTGATCACAAGGAACACGAAGTAGAGGCCGAACATGATGAAGCCCAGCACTTTGTTCATCCGCCATTTGCAGAGGGCTATGGAGAGGATGACGAAGAGCAGCATGATGAAGAGGAGCACGATGGCACAGAAGAGGCCGTTGCTGCTGACAGCCACGGGCTGGAACCTGTGAATGATGGTGTACAGGAGCCAGGGCAGCGGGAGCCTGTGAGAGAGAGAACAGGGTTGGCAAGCGAGTGGGCAGGCGTGTTGAAGGAGGCCTATGACGAAACGTCAGCTTCTTGGAATCTATAATTGGGAACGGGTGTCTTGTTTGGCTCATTCTGCCTGGGGCATATCTGGCCACGGAAATCACATAAAGAAGTCAGGTGAACTTTTAAAAACCTTTATCTGTTACTGACCAAAATAGAATGGGGAGAATTTGTCCTGCAGTTGAATAAAATCGAAGATATGACTGTGGCAGGTGATTTCTGAATTAGATTTGAAATAATTATTTCTTTTCTTGTTGAGATGAAAACATCACTTTCACACCTAAAGAGGTGAACTAGGGGATCTGGGTGAGAGAAGGAGAAGACAAATGGAGAAAAGATGTGGAAATCAGGAATGAAAATGGCAAAATTATTTATTTATTTTTAATTTAATTTTTTTAATTAAATATTTTATTTTTTATTTATTTTTAGAGAGCAGGGAAGGGAGGGAGAAAGAGAGGGAGAGAAACATCAATGTGTGGTTGCCTCTCACATGGCCCCCACTGGGGACCTGGCCCGCAACCCAGGCATGTGCCCTGACTGGGAATCGAACTAGTGACCCTTTGGTTCACAGCCCACGCTCAACCCACTGAGCCACACCAGCCAGGGTGCAAAATTATTATTTTTTTTAATGGAGAGAGAATAGCAATGACTTAATTAACAACCTAAAAAGCGAGTGAAAATAAATGATGATGGTGGGGTCCGATACATATAGCTGCCTGGAGTTTATGTTGGAAAAGATGGGATGACATTTTCTCTAAAAAATCATCTTTCTGAAAGATTTGAGGAAGACAGTATCTGTCATTTGTGATGTGATTTTCAAAAACTTTATTATGTATTCTTATACCTGTCTTCTCCCTTTGCATTTTAATTTAAAAATGTGATAACATCTTTTGTTTCCTAACCAGAATGGTGACTCTGAAAGACATCAGGAAAGCTAGCCAGGTACACCACGAGAGTGGGCGAGGATTCCGTGGGAGAGATCATGGCGGAAAACGCAAGGCTCAGTGGTGTGTGCCTCCCCACGTGGCTGAGTGAGAAGCAGCCAAGTTCTATCCATTGAGCCTAATGATGGAATGCTATGTATGGAAACTGGAACCCAGCCACCCATTGGGCTGAACCTTCTGTACAGCTTAAGGCTAAGGGAGATTCATTTTTGGCCTAGCCTCAGTGGTGTGGAAGAGGACGCGCCCTTTCCAAACACAAAGTTGTCTGAAGAAATGAGGTGAAAGGGGCAGTAAGTTTATACATCTGTCTCCTCTGCTGGAGAGAGTGTGCATGTGAAGGCAGAGCCCTCGTGTCATGTATCTTTGAAGTCCCAGGGCCGGGCACATGCAGGCTCCCCCACAGGTGAATATGTTAACCTGGGCCAAGCTGAAGCAATTAATGCGACTGCCTCGTAGGAATCATTTACAGGCACTTGGCCCCCTAGAGCAAGGCTGGGATGTGCTTACTGCAGTGGAGATGACAGGAGGGCAGGGGTCAACAGGGCCACTGAAGGAAATAAAGTATTATTTCAGCTCTTGGCAGGCAGGGGCAGCCCTGGCAAATGATGGCAGCAGTGGAAAGTCGAGAAAGGGGAGGGGAGTGCCTGTTGGTGGTGATACAAAAACCTCTCTTGAGTCCACACTTACCACTGTGTGTTAGGCTAGACACACACACTCACACAATGGCACTACAAATAGGTAAAAACCCTTCGGGGGAAAAATGACATTTTGCATACCTTTAACCTATCAGTTCTACTATCAGGGATCGAGCATAATGAATAATTCAAAATGAAGATACAACTTTACCCAGGAAAATGATGATTTCAGTGTTATTTTGAGTAGTGAAAAATTTGGTATATTTTAATCTCTAATAAAGGGAATTTGTTAAATAGCAAAATATTAAGTTGATGTAATTGATATAGATATTAAAAGTCATAAACTATGAAGATGCAAATACTTATGATATAATTCTATATTTAGAATTAAGAATACAAATATAATAGGAATGTATTTTTAATAATGTGAAATATATCATTATGCATTTAAATGCGAATGTATTTTTAATAATATGAAAGAAATATATTCATTTAAAAAGGGTGATGGATTATCACTGATTTTTATTTTTGCTTTATACACATTGTCTGAATCCCTTACTGTGAGCGTGCGTTAATCTTAAGCAAAAAAAATGCACGCAAGACTATAAACTTTTACACTCAATATGTTGCCAAAGACTTTGTAAATTGGTATAAACTCTTGGGAAAAAGTTTTGGAAACATATACATCAATAGCCATTAAAATGTTCATAATTTTTAATTTATTAATATTTCTTGAAAGATTTATCCTAATTAAAATAATTAAAAGAGGAGGTTTTCTGCATAAAGCAGTTTGTAGATACACTCATAATAGTAGAAAATTGGAAAATATAACAAGGTCTTACTAAAGGACAATGGTTAAACTGAAATGCAACAGGACAGAATATTTTAAAGCCATAAAATGTTAATTATGAGAGCTATGAAGAAGCTTAGAATAATGGTTGATCTACTAATTTACTAACAGATGCCTACTCCATGCCAGGCATAAATGTCTTTTTTTTTTAAGATTTTATTTATTTATTTTTAGAGAGAGGAAAAGGGAGGGAGTCAGAGAGGGAGAGAAACAGCAATGTATGGTTGCTCCTCACATGGCCCTCACTGGGGACCTGGCCTGCAACCCAGGCATGTGCCCTGACTGGGAATCGAACTGGGACCCTCTGGTTCCCAGCCCGCGCTCAATCCACTGAGCTACACCAGCCAGGCCATAAATGTCTTTAAAGTGGAAAAATGAAAGTCCTCCAAGAGGACAAAAACTGAATATTCCCTAAGAAAACTTTGTGAAATATTTGGATGAAAACATATGAAAGCTAAATGTTGTTTTTGGCTAGCAGAATTTAAACTCTCATTTGTTGCAAAATGTACAATTTAAGAACAATGAACAAAAAGCATCTTGCAATTTCCTAGAATATTTATTGTTCAAAAACATGACAAATATGTTAGAACATCTGTAATTGTTGTCAATTTTTAGGATTTTCTTTTATGCTTAGAACATTTTGTTTTCCTTTTTAGAAGAGAGTGACCAAGAAAACTACTCTAAGTATGCAGGCAGAAGAGCTGAGGAACACTGCTTACATTAGGGATACCATTCCTTTAAAACATACACCTTTCAAGATATCCATCCATCCTTCCATCATCCATCCTGCAAACATCTGTCAAGCTACTAGCATATGCTAGGCAGTGTTTTAGGTTTTGACGACTTCTTCCTCTTGGGGAGTTCACAGTCTAGTGGGCAGACTGATGTGCATGACCATGACAAGAGTGTGGTGTGCAGAAAGTAGACAGAAGCAAAAGCTCCCGGGTCAGGCCCAGGAGAGTCAGGGAAGCCGTCATCTGAGTTGACAGTGGAAGCATAAGTTGGAGCTTTGCAGGCAGGGAGGGATCTTGAGTGACAGGGCCAGCAAAGAGAGGAAATGTGGGAGGAGAGGCACCTTTGGGACTTCAAGGTGGTTCAGAGAGTAGAAACTCAACGCAGAATTTTATGCACAGATACTGCTATAGTTCAGAGCACAGACTCTGTTCAAATCCCAGCTACCTCTTTGACTGGTTGTATGAACTCTGTGCCCTTCAGTTTCCTTATCTGAAAAACGGGGATGATAAAATACCTTATGGCTCTCTATGTGGTGTAAACGGATAAAAATGTAAGTACAATGCACATGGTAGACGCTGAGTAAAAAAATATTATATATTAGGTAATGGGAGGGTTAAGAGAGAACAATATTTAAGAAGTTCAGTGAGAGAGTAGATCCATTTTAGCGAGTTTCCAAATTCAAGTGTCAAGACCTCAGTTCTTCTGGGAACACAGGATAACATCCCATGTTTTACTTTCTCGGGTCATTTATCAGACTAATTTTACTTTTGACAAGTTAAATGAAATAGAAGTAACAGCACCCTTCCCCAATCCAATCCACTTTAGAGATTACTCACACTGAGAGCTCCAGTTTGCTTAACTGTAAGAACAGATCTTGTCTTTTGACTTTCAGAAAAACCGAGAATATTTTCACCAGCACAGATAAACAAATGATAATTCAAACCTACCAGCGTTTTCCAAGGAAGGAGATGAGATATTTTTCTGGGCTTATGTTTGTTCCAATCTACTTTACAATCTAAATCTCACCTGAGGCTGGTAGGGACTTTATTTAGAATTAGAATATGAAGAAATATATAGTGAATCTACCAGATCATCTCAGTCATGCCTGAACATTGAATAATCATAACATGTAGCCAATGCAATTATATAAGTGAAATTCTCTTAAAATATTCCCTACAACATCCATGCTGTATGCCGGAATGAGTTTCTGCCTGTCCAGGGTTAACTTATTCTTCTTTAAGTTCTCTGAAAATGAAAAATGGAGTTAGTGAAACCAAATGTTACTCCCGGTCTTTACTTTCTATTGACATTTGGTTAGTTTTGGCTCAGAGGTCCTGGCCATGTCTTCATAGCTTCAGAGACAGTGATGAAGTTAGTGTGTATCTTTATAGAACTATCTCTACTTACCCTACGGTGATGTCAAAAATATTGCTTCCAACAGAGCTGGACACAGCCATGTCCCCCAGCCCCTTCCGGGCCACTATGACGCTGGTGATAAGATCAGGGATGGAGGTCCCAGCAGCCAAGATGGTCAGACCCATAATCTCCTCACTAATGCCAATTGTCTCTCCAACCTAAAAGCGATGACAGGGACAAACATAGGAGTGTTTGTAGTCACAAAACCATCAAAACCACAAACATCTCAACACAACTCTCTTTTAATGATCTCCTGTTCTGGGTTGTACTGAGTGCTGAAATGAGCCACAGTCATTGCCATAGAGTTGAGGACACTCAGACCCAAGAGATTGGAAATGTTCACGTAAGGGTGAAACAGATAATCTCAAAAAAGAGCTACAGAGGGCTAGAGGGCAGCTTCTCTGTGGAGTTTACTGAGACTGGGCAGGGGAAGCAGAAAATTAGTTATAAAAACCAACTGGGCCCTGGCTAGGTAGCTCAGTTGGTTAGAGCATTGTCCTGATACACCAAGGTTGTGGGTTTGATCCTTGGTCCGGGCACATACAAGAATCAATCAATGAATGCGTACATAAGTGAAACAACAAGTCAAGTTTTTCCTCTCTCTCTCCCCACCCTCTCTCTCTCTCTCTAAAATCAATAATAAAAAAATCCCCAATTGGTCAGAGGCTTCAGGAGCTAGTGCCTGACAAAGGGCCAATGCTCTTGGATTTACCATTGAAGGTTAGCAAGTTCCACACAGCATCCTCATTTTCCCTGAACATATCCTAGTGTCTGTAACCTGCTCTTAAACACTTAAGACTACTGTTTCTAAAGGAGACTTGATTTGGGGTGGTTTTGTTTTGGTAATACAGAATTGTAAATCAACAAGGCAGCAGTGAGGAAACCATCATTTGGCCAATCAGAGGACCTCGGTCCAAAGTCTGGCCCTGGCATTTATTAAGTACTTGACCTACTGCTAACTGAAGGCATTGTGTGATGTATTTGATCCTCACTTTTTTATTTATAATCTGGCATTGATCATAGCTACCTTCAAGGTGGTTGCGAGGACTAAGTGATAATTTGTGGAAAAGCCTTTAGTAAATGGTATACATTATTGAAAAGCAAGGAGGGATTGTATTTTCTTTTGGTCTTTGCTGTTTAACACTCATGAATTCTACATGCACAGTTGGCCTAGTCTCAGATGGAAGCTCCTCCGTTCTCTGAAACAACTTGTCTTCTTGGGACTTTGTAAAGCTTTACATAGTTTCTGGAGTTGGTGAACTGAAAACTTTTAAGATAAGGCTTTCAATTTGGTTTCCAACAGCCTACATGATGACGTCTGGCATTTTTGAAAAAATTTAAAGGGTGGAGGTAGCATATAAGGATAAAGGCTTTCAAGGAATAGAATAAACTCATTTATAAATACTTTAAAAAATTTTATAAGTGATAGCTTAGTTCTCACTAGCTTAAAAGCACAGTTGGGAGCTATTTTTATTTTGATGGTCAGTCATGCCTGGCGAGCTAGCTTACCCTGCCCTCATGGTGCAGAGATTCACAGCTCCCCAACGAAAATAAGTTTCATGCAAGCAGGATCGTTGCCTTGTTCACTGTGGTTTTCCTATTACTCAGAACACAGCCTGGCATGTAGCAGGCTTTCGGTACCTATTTGCTGAATAAACAGATCAATCTGCATGCGTAGATGATTTTACTAGCACGTTTTTTTACTGATTCTGTTAGAAAAACTTAAAAGCTTTGCACAGGAGTGCCCCATTTGAGAAAAATATTCTCCTTCATGACGTCTCTTTTTTATTAGGTTTGGAGAGAAACATTTTCAAAGACTGTAAAGAAGCTGACTTAGAGGGAGTTCTAAAGCTGTGACTGTTTCAAAAACCATCTATATGTGGAGTTTGAATGCCACTAAAGTAGAAAAATGCAGGGATTAAAGAGGGGTGGTATAGTGGGTGTGGTTAAGAGCGCTGGCTTGGGATCTAGAGAACTCCACATGCAAATCCTAGCCTGTCACTCCTGGTGCAAGGCAGCCAACTTCCCTGAGGCTTGATTTTCCCCATCTGTGAAATGGGGATAATAATATCCACCTTTAGAGTTGTGATAATTACATGTGATGATGCTTGTGAAGCAGATAGCACATCGTTAGGCATAAAGTAGATGTTCGATTAAGTATGAGCTCTGATGACTCAGATGCTGCTCCTTTCCCTCTTTCACTTAGTGTGCAGCCATCAGGGCTCTGGTGGCAGAGACAGAAGCTGGCTTAGTGGGGTCAGTCCACAATGTAGGAAATTGCATGAATAATGATGAATTTTTATTGTACATCAAACCCCTGATGAATCCATGTGGCTCTAGAAATGCTTTCAGTGAAGGAGAACTTCTACCTAAGCTCACTGAAGGTGACTGCTGAATCAGGGGGAAGGTGATGGGTGCTTGGGTGGGACAGCATCCAGGATCACTTTGGGGAGCACCAGAGAAGGTTAGAGCTAGAAAGGGTATCAGTAATCGGGGTGGGGTTTCCTTGATTTCTAAGAGAAGTAATAATAGAACCACTCAGAATCCAAATCCAGTGCTGTTCCTAATATTCTGTGATGCAGTTCCCTGCCTTGGTTTAGTGAGGATTTGCAGAGATGTCACATTGACTAAATGAGACACAGTGAGTATCCTATTTGACTTTCAGAATTAACTTTTCATACTAGATGCAGTACAGATTTTAACCACAGGTTTTCAACATCCATGAAATCTACTAGGATAAAGACTCATGATACAAAAATTACAAAAATATAACAAAAGCAAAGGGAAAATATGCATAAAGCATTGTATGTGAAGGGCACTTATTTTGGGCCAAATAGTAGCCAAATAATTGTATGAAATAGCACTTACTATTGCTAAAACTGTGGGTACCAAAATAGTTGAACACTAAATGGTGTCATTGTTATCTTTATAGCTTTTATAGTTCAAAAGCACAAATGATAGAATTAGAGCTAGACTTAGAACAGAATCTGCTCTTGTGATCAGCTGTGTGAATGTTTTGAAAGGGAAAACATTTCTATGGGAGGAAAGAAAGAGACACTTCTCATCCACTATTGGAAAGCAAGGCTTCTCTTTATATTTCTGGGCCTTTCTGTAATTATTATTGTTCTAGGCATTTTATTTGTGTTTTTCTACACAGAATAAAAAGGCAACAAGATTGCAGCATTAAGATAATCATTACGAAGAGAAGGATGGAAGCCTGTAGAACAATGTTTCGTAGGGTGGCTAAAAGGAAGTGGCAATAAAACAACATATTCCAGCAAGAGAAAGGCACCCCACTTTTTTCATGATCAGTACATGAAAGAATAAAAATGATTGTTGGGAGAAGCCATTACATGTTATAAGTGGGAAACAGTCATTTTATCCTGGAAATCTGAAGGCTGAGAAGCAGGTCACCTCCACAGTAATTCTTGCCAGGTATTGGTAGCAGATGTCTCCCAATGAATGTAGAAAATAATGACTTTGGGGGCAGAGAGAGGGGATCAGTGATTTTGAGGAAATACCCAAGAAGAGTAATCTGAAGTCAAATGTCATTAAAATAACTATGGCAGTAATAATATAAAATATCTTGTGGGAATAATTCTGGGTATATCAGCCAACATTTCCTGTGAGTTTTGTTAGTGATTCCTTTTTAATTCCAAAGAAGAAACTCTATACCCCTTGGCAGTCTCTCCCCATTTCCCTCTACTTCCCCTACCAAGGCAACCATTAACCTATTTTCTGTCTCTACAGATTTGCCTGTTTTTTACATTTTGTATAAATGGGATCACACAACACATGATCTTTGGTGACTGGCTTTTTTCAAATAGCATAAAATTTAGAGGTTCATTTACATTGTAGCATGTATCAATATTTCATTTCTTTATATTGTGGAATAATATTCCATTAAATAGATAGCCCACATTTTAATTTCTCATTCATCAGTGGATGGACACTTGGGTTGTTTTTATTTCGGGGGGTTGTTTCACTATGAATAACACTGCTATGAATATACACGGACACATCTTTATGTCAGTGTTCTCATTTCTCTGGGGTATATGTCGGGAGCGGAATCCCTGGATCACACGGTCACTTGATGTTTAACATTTTGTGCAGCTGCCGCGCTTTTCCAAGGTGACCGCACTCTTTTACATCCTTACCAGCAATGTAAAAGGGTCCTTTCCGACACTTGTTATTCGCTGTCTTTTTGATTATACCCGTCTTAGTGAGTGTGAAGTTGTACCTCATTGTGGTTGTGATTTGCATTTCTCTAATGAATAATGATGTGGAGCATATTTTCTCATGTTTAGTAGCCATTTGCATATCATCTTTGATGAAATAGCTATTCAAATCTTTCATCCATCTTAAAAATTAGGATGCTTGTAGATGCTTTCTTATTATTGAGCTTTTAGAGATTTTTATTTATCCTGGATACAGTGCTTTATCAGGTATATGTATATATATAATTTGTAAATATTTTCTCTCAGTCTGGTTTGTTTTCTCATTTTTATTCTTAAGTATATTTTATATTTTATTGATTATGCTATTAAAATTGTCCCAATTTTTTTCTCCCCTCTATCCCCCCTCAGCCCTGCACCCACCCTCCAGCGTTCCCCACCCTAAGTTCATATCCATGGGTCATACATTTAAGTTCTTTGGCTTCTCTGTTTCCTATACCATTCTTAACCTCCCCCTGTCTATTTTATGCCTACCAATTATGCTTTTTATTCCCTGTACTTCAACGCCCCCCAATTCTTTTCCTTTACTCCCCCACTGAGAACCCTCTGTGTGATCTCCATTTCTGTGATTCTCTTCCTATTCTAGTTGTTTGCTTAGTTTTTGCTTTTGTTTTCTAGGTTCAGCTGTTGATAGTTAGGAGTTTGTTGTCATTTTACTGTTCATAGTTTTTGATCTTCTATTTTTTAGATAATTCCCTTTAAAATTTCATATAATAAGGGGTTGGTGATGATAAACTCCTTTAATTTTACCTTACCTGGGAAGCACTTTATCTTCCCTTCCATTCTAAATGATAGCTTTGCTGGATAGAGTAATCTTGGACGTAGGTCCTTGCCTTTCATGACTTTGAATACTTCTTTTTAGCCCCTTCTTGCCTGTAGGTTTCCTTTAGAGAAATCAGCTGACAGTCTTGTGGTCACTCCTGTGTAGGTAACTTTCTCCTTTCCTCTTGCTGATTTTAAGATTCTCTCCATATCTTTAATCTTGGGTAACTTAATGCTGATGTGCCTTGGTGTGTTCTCTATGGGTCCAATTTCTTTGGGACTCTCTGGGCTACCTGGATTTCCTGGAAGTCTATTTCCTTTGCCAGATTGGGGAAGTTTTTCTTCATTATTTATTTAAATAAGTTTTTAATTTCTTGCTGTTGTTCTTCTCCTTCTGGCACCCCTATGATTTGGATGTTGGGGCATTAAAGTTGTCCCATAGGTTTCTCAGCCTCTCCTCATTTTTTTGAATTCTTATTTCTTCATTCTGTTTCAGTTGGATGTTTATTTCTTCCTTTTTTTCCCAAATTATTGATTTGAGTCCTGGTTTCCTTCCCTTCACTGTTGGTTCCCTGTATATTTTGCTTTATTTCATTTTGTGTAGCCTTCACTTCTTCCCTCATTTTGTGACTGAGCTCAATCAATTCTGTGAGCACCCTGATTACCAGTATTTTGACGTCTGCGTCAGATAGGTTGTCTATCTCTTCATTGCTTAGCTCTTTTTCTGGACTTTTGATATGTTTTTTCATTTGGGTCATATTTCTTTGTTTTGGTGCACCTGTTAAGTTGTAAGGGGGCGGGGCCTTAGGTATTCACCAGGACAGGGCAACTCTCCTTGCTGCGTTGTGGTGCTGTCTGTGGGAGAGGGGTCAGAAAGGGAAAAATGCTGCTTGTTTGCTCTGCTCTAGTTCCACTTTCCAATGAACTTTCCTGTGAGACTGGGATTTTTTTCCACTATTGCAACCCCTACAGTATTTTACAGCTAGAGGTTTTGGGTCTTTAGTTTCCCATTAAGCCAGCTCCATATCGTCTCCATCCTCCTCCTCGCCACACATCCTCTCTGCTCAGCTGCCTGTCTCTGCCCCTCTTACCAGTCTGGATGAATGTTTCTTTAACTCCTTTGTTGTCAGAGTTCCATGCAATTTGATTTTCTGGCACTTATTGCTTATTGTTTTTAAATTGGTTCTTATCCTTCTTTTGGTTGTGCGAGGAAGTGAAGCATTTCTACCTATGCCTTCATCTTGGCTAGAACTCCCTGTTTTCTCATTTTAAGTGTTTTTTGAAGAACAAAGTCTTAATTTTGATGAAGTTTAATTAATTAATTTTTTTATAGATCATGTTTTGGCATTACATCACAGAACTCTTTGCCTAACCCATGGTTATACAGATTTCTGACAATTTCTTCTAGACGTTTGATAGTTTTAGCTTACGTTTAGAGCTGTGATACACTTTGAGTCAAATTTTAGTACAGTGTTAGTTAGAGATTCTAATCTAAATTCATTCATTTTGTCGTATGGAAATCCAGTTATCCTAGCACCATTTGTTGAGATGTCTTTTCTATGTATGTTCTTGGTATATATCTCCTTATTTTAAATTGCTATATTTTACTTATGTTAAGGAGTATAATAATCTTAAAGTGATATAAAATGAAGGATACAAGTGGGCAATTTGTAATTTAGATATTTTATAATTGAGATTAAAAGCATGAGTTTTGGAGTTTCAAAGTCCTGGGTTAGAATCTCAGTTTTGATATTTACTACCTATGTGATACTGGGCAATTTTCTTATTAGCTCTGAGCTTAACTTTTATCTGTAAACTGTGAATAATAACAGTACCTTGTTCACAGGATTTGTACCTATGAACAAATTGTCCAGGGCTATTGTCAAGATTATAAGGACAAAGGGATGTGAATTGTCTGGCACACAGTACACAATCAATAAGGATACCACTATTATCTCCGAGAACATAAAACATTTGCCATTCATTCTTTCATTCATATGTTACAACAAATGGTTCCTGAGAGTTTATTCTTTTGATAGGCATTATGACTGGTATTGAGTTAAAAAAGGTAAAAGTGCAATGCATCATCATTTTTATAAACTAAGGCTCAAGGAAGAGATCATTCTGTCTGTATATCTTTTCCTAAGCGCCAATGGAACTGCCTTATGACCCAGCAGTTCCACTTCTGGGAATATATCCAAAGAAACCCAAACACTAATTCGAAAGAATATATGCAACTCTGTGTTCACTGTATCATTATTTACAATCGCCAAGATATGGAATCAGCCCAAGTGTACATCAATAAGTGGATAAATAAACTGTGGTACATATATACAATGGAATATTACTCAGCCATAAAAAGAATGAAATCTTATTATTTGTGACAACATGGATGGACCTAGAGAATATTATGCTAAGTGAAATAAGTTAGTCAGAGAAAGATAAATACCATATAGTTTCACTTATATGTGGAATGTAAAGAACAATATAAACTAACAAAGCAGAAACAGACTCACAAATAAAAAGAACTGATCTGTCAGATGGGAGGTGGGTTGGAGGCTGGGTGAAAAAGGTGAGGGATTAAGAAAAACAAATTGGTAGTTACGCAATAGTCACAGGGGTGTAAAGTACGGCATGGGGAATACAGCCAATAATATTGTAATAACTACGTGTGGTGCCAGGTGGGGACTGGAAATATCAGGGGAAACACTTCGTAAAATATATGCCTGTCTAACTGTTACTGGGGAGACCCAAGTCGGGGTGCTTCCCCTCCTCAGTTCTTTCTGACCACTATGCTGTACACCTGAAACTAATACAAAATAATATTGAATGTCAACTGTAATTGAAAAAAACAAAGGAAGGCTGGTCAGAAGGTGAGTAGCTGCCCAAGAGAAAGTAAGTGCCACTCACTGAGTCAGGCAAAACCTCGACATTCCTCCCAGGCCTGAGCTGGCCTGGGTTCAGGCTGCAGAGGGCAAGGAGTCACCAGGCTCACCTGCCTTCCTTCACGTGCCCGACCTGGGCTATGCAGATTTGACTCCAGGCCAGGAGACAAGGGAAAGTTAAGTGGAGTAAATTTCTTCAGTCCTGAAATACTTGATTTGTCTCGTCAGATGCAATGCTGTCATGCCAGTCTCAGAAAGCAAACACGTTGATTAACAATTTACAAGAGAAACAAAAGGAAAAATAAAGAAATGGGACTACATCAAACTGAAACATTTTTGCACAGCAAAGTAAACCATCAACAAAATGAAAAGATAACCTACTCTATGAGAGGACATATTTACCAATATATCTGATAAGGAATAATATTTAAAATTTATCAGGAACTTAAAAAACTCGACACCAAAAAACAAAACAAAACAAAACCCAAAACCATCCAATTAAATGGACAAAGGACCTGAAGAGATACTTCTTCAAAGAGGAAATACAGAAGGCCAGAGTAGCTATTATCAATAAATCAGCAAACAACAGCCCTGGCTGGTGTGGCTCAGTGGACTGAGTGCTGGCCTGTGAACTGAAAGGTCACTGGTTTGATTCCCAGTCAGGGTGCATGCCTGGGTTGCAGGCCAGGTCCTCAGTTGGGGGTGTGCTAGAGGCAATTGATCGATGTATTTCTCACATATTGATGTTTCTCCCCCTCTCTTTCTTCCTCCCTTCCCCTCTCTCTAAAAAGAAATAAAATCTAAAACAAACAAACCAACAACAAGTATTGGCAAGGGACTCCTCGTGCACTGTTGGTGGGAATGCAGACTGCTGCAGCCACTGTGGAAAGCAGTATGGAACTACCTCAAATAAAAAAATGGAACTGTCTATGACCCAGTGATTCCACTTCTGGGAATATATCCAAAGAATTGTTTAAGTCATCCAGAGAAAGACAAATACCATATGATTTCACTTATATGTGGAATCTAATGAACAAAATAAACTAACATAGTAGAGACACACTCACAGATACAGAGAACAGACTGACCACCATCAGAGGGGAGAGGGTTGGAGGCTGGGTGAGAAGGTGAAGGGTGAAGCAAAGAAAAAAAAGGAAGACTCGTGGACACAGACAACAGCATGGTGATTGTGAGAGGGAAAGGAGTGGGGGGAGGGAGAAGAGGGTAAAGGGGAGATAAATGGTGATGGAGGATGGAGACATGACTTGGGGTGATAAACACAAAATACAATATACAGATGATATTGAATTGTATACCTGATACCTATAGAACTTTATTAACTGATGTCACCCCAATAAGTTTGATAAAAAATAAACTAGAAAAACAATTTAGCAACACCAGGTAGGTGGTGTCACTATCAGGGTCTTACCTGGTGTGCCCACCACACCATTAAGTAAGAGAATATTGCGATCCAGGTGATGGCGCCGAAGAACGTGACGGGAAAAAACTTCTTTGCTGACTGAAAGAGATCCAAGAAGAGGGGAGAGTGTCAGTGCTGTAAGTGGAGGTGGATCTGACAGTCCAAAGCTAAATCCAGCAATGCAGCTTGCAGTCTTGGTAGTGTTGGCAATCAAAAAGCCCTACCCACCCCTAGTCAAGCTGGGGCAGTAAGATTCTCTCTTGGGAATGTGAAATTGGTTAGAGCCAAGTCATTGCAAAGCTAGTGCCTGAGATGGAAATCCCTTGAAGAGAACGTCTGTTCCTGCTGCTGGATGCTCAGATGCCCTTTCCAAGGCTTGGTTTCTCAGCCTTGCCTTCAACCTATTAACTTCTCCATGTCCTTCTTCCCTCTCCTACTCCCTTTTCTTTCTTCTGCTCAAGACAGCAGAATCAGTTTCTATTACTTCAGCCCACGTATCATAATAATCCATATGCCAGAAAACCTATGGGATTAATTACTTTTTACAAGAAATGAGAAGACTCAAAAATAAGTCACTTTATCTTACTGTCCCATGAAAGGTCAGGAAAAGCCATCACCACAGTTTCTATAGATCCCTGATGATGGCCAGTCCAGGACACCTGAACCACACGTACAGACAGGAATAGACAGATGCCCAGCTATGTTGCTCTCTGTGGGGTGGCAGAGTAGATGCTCTTGGGGATGTTTACTGTCCTGTTCTCCACCCCTAATTATATTACTGTCTAATTCTGCCTCTACCACTGGACTTTGTGCCATCTCACACTTACAGTATGAGCACTTAAAAATTTCCTTCAAACATCGGCCGGAGTCAGACACTCAAAATGCAATGTTTCTTACCTGACCCCACCCTAGGGAGATCCAGGCTTGTGCTAGCGTTGGTGGTTTTCTGTGGAGGTCCTTTTTGCAAAACGTTCTCTGAGAGCCTATCACCTATTATTGCCAAACACTTTTTATTTCAAAGCTTTCCACTTGGAGTAACAATCTCTTATTACTATTTTTTGCTTTGATAACGCCACCTAATTCTGTCCAGAGAAATGAATCCTGGAGTTGACGGGAATGAAAGCTATCTCAGTTGTCTGGAGGGCTGACCTTGGGCAGCCAGGTAGAACACTTTTTTCCATGGCTTCTGAGAAATCCATTAAAAGGAAAGATAAACTTGTACACAGTAATCTTTTAAATATCCATAAAACGAGCAGTCTCTATCGTTTCAAACCAGGCTTATGCTTTCTTTACTAATTTCAAGTTTTCAATATATTTTCATTATCATTACCACAGTTCTGTGAAATTTCACAATAATCATTCTTCTCTTTTAGTAATTGCTGGTTTTGGGGGTCATTTGTTAGCTGGTCTATCTGGAAGACCAGCGGGCTTGACAGAACTGGGGAGGCAGCAGATCACAGAAAGTAGCCAAAAAGTGATTCACAAATGCTTCCCCATATCCCTCCCCTTTCTTAGAAGGAAAATATTTTGGCCAAAGATTCAGACCCCTTTTGGGGATGTGAGAAGTCTAATAGGTTATGGGAAAAAAAGTCATCAATTTTTCAAAGTGGAGGTTGAGACATTCACTTTTGAAAACCAATTCCCTTAAAGTGGGGAGTTCAGCTGGATTCTGGAGACCAGATTCCCTGGGCCTTGGAATTGCCAATGCTAAGAAACCAAGCTATCCCAGCAAAGCATTTAGCTGATTACAGTCCTCATCCTTTTCCTCCAGTCACAGGTCACTGTTTCAGGATCCTAAATGTGACGAGGGTTTCATCCCCTATGGCCATGCCCTGTCACAGGGAAGAGGAGGGCCTTGCTTATGGTGTGGGGGCACATGCATGATTGAACAGCAATCAGTGAGCTTGATTCTGAGGAGTGCCCTGTGGAGGGGAATGGAGCACTCTCTCCACACCTTATGGAACGGCATGTCCTGAGAGAGTCTCATTTCATAGATTGCCCCCTTTGTAGGTTAGCTCGTTTGCTAAGTATGTAGTTATTATTTTACTTTCTGTACTTTTGCATGTCTGTCCATTGATAAATGTTACAACTCAGAATCAAATCATTTGAATTTTTTCTCATCTAAAAAATATCATCCCTGAACCATAGAACATTCATTCCCAGTCAAAAGGTAGAAAGTAAGGAATCAGACTAAGGATTTAAAGCAACTAAGTTCAAATCAATATTAGTGAAAATGTCTCTAATTCAAAACTTGATGCTTATGATTCTTAATCAAGAAGCCAATTAGTAATGCATGAACAACTAAATGGACATTGGTCTAGTGTCATATTGGGGGCTCATGAAAAAAAAAAGGTTACAAATACCTTTTCTTTTTCTTTGTAAATTTTCAAGTCTTCATCATTAACTAGTGGTAGGTAAAGCTGGCCCCTACTCTGTACCCAAGTCTTGAACTAGACATAAGATTCAAACCTAGGTCTGTCTATACAACACATGTTCCTAACATCTAGGTTTTACTAACTCTTGCCAAAAGAAAAACAGGGCCAATAATACTCAAAATATACCCAGCTACAGACACATAATCATCATCATCACTCTAATACCAGCCTATGCTCTGAATGCCAGAAAATATAAAGAACATTAGGGAAACATAGACGAGCATTCCAGCTGTACGGCCATCTGCTGCACTCAACCTCCCCTGTTGTTCCTGCTTGGGAAGCACCACCCCTTCATGCATCAGCAGTTTGGTTAAGTGTTTCCCAACTGTCAGACTACCTTGCCATTTCCAGATTCACGGCTCAGGTTATTTCCTCTTCTTTCATTTTTTTTCTGAACTATTTCCCTTACTTGGACCTATGGTCTCATTCCACACATCACTGCCCAGGAGCACCTGGGCAGTTATTTAGTTACCAGTCCCCGTGGAAGGAAGAGAATATCCCTTGCAGCCAAGGTCTGACATGTCAATTTATGGTTAGTAATGTTGGCTCATCCTGACATCTGCTGGGACGGGCCTAACACTAATTAGCAAAAAGCAAATTGTGTCCATGTGCCGGCCATTTTGTTCCCAATGTAATAGCTTACTTGTATAATTGACAGCTAATGTTCTCATTAGAAGTGTTGAGTACATCAGAGTGATATTCTCTTGGCTTGCAAAACATTGCTGAACGTTAGCTCATTGCACAAATTAGCCACATCCTTACTGATTTAAACTCAACAAATATTCACTGAGCATCTACTCTGTGTAAGAGTCTGTGGCATACATATTTAACAATGTTCTCCAAACAATCCTATTAAAGGTTAAAAATATGTTTTCTGAATTCATAGGACTGGTATTAAGATCCCTGCTCACCAACTAGCAGCGATGTGCCCTGAGACAAATAATTTAATCTCTCTAAGCCTCAATTTCTTCATTTGTAAAATGGGGGAATAGCAGTATCTAATTAGTTTGAGGATTTATGAACAAAAAGCATCTAGCAGGGTGCCTGGCGTACAGTGAGTGCAGGGAGGAGAAAGTGACTGTAGAGACCTGGCCTACTTCCTATTGGCTGGGTGTGCCTGGACAAGATGCTAAACCTCTCTGGGTTTAGTGATCATTTAATCCTTGCTAGAACTGTGCTTGGTGCATAGTAGACATAATACATCTACTCGGTGATGAATCAGTGGATGATAAAAATTGCAAAAACCTTGCTGGGTGTCTCGCGTATCTTCATAGCTCTGATGAGTCACGTCTGATATCTAATTAGATGTGCGCCTGATTTGCAAGAACACCCATCCTACGCCATGAGAGACTATAGCTTTTGGGGTCTTTATTTCCTTTATTATTTTCAATTTTCATCAAGGATATGTTCCTAATTAAGGCCTTTTAGTTTTTGGTTTTTTTTTTACTTCAAAACAAACACTTAATTTAAGAAAACAATAAAAGTGAAGCCCATGCTAATTATCTAAGCTGGAAGTGTACATAATACAACAAATACTGTCATACTATTTGCATATAAATAAAGTGGAAATAAAAGCAAGTGGGAGTGCTATTTATTCTGAAACTAGAAGTATACATTTTTAAAAAATCGTGTTTTTTATGTGTGTAATTATTGTCAAGGTTTTGGGTGGTCATCTCTGTGGTAATTCAAAACCTACTGAAGATGCAGTGTGGCCAGGCCCTGAGAAGTGGCAAATGTCTATTAATAACTTTTGACTTGTTTTCTCTTCTTCCTGGATAATTTTTCAAGAGGCTCTTGTGGCAGTACGTGAGGAAGTGCTTTCTCTCATTTGGCATTTCATATCCTTAAAGGGTAACCATGTAATCCATCTGCAAGCCAGTATGTTTTCAGAGTAAACTGGGACTCTCTTAGGCAAACTGGGTTGTGTGGTCACCTTAAATTTGCAATATTGTATTGGGGGTTATCGCTTTAGGCTTTCCTTAATCACAGAGTGTCATGGCTGCCAGGAAATCTAGAGATCTTCCACCCTGTATTTCACAGAAGAGAGAAAATGAGGTGCAGAGTTGAGAAGCAACTTTCTCAAGGTTGCACAGCTCGTCAGTTGTGTGGGTAAAACTGCCGCAGTCAACGCGGTAGAATGAGCACACTCTGGAGTCAGCAGACTCGGGTTTGAGTCTATCTCCTCTCACTGATATAGCTGTGCAGCCTTGTTCTGTAGTTAAAACATGTGTGCAGCCTTTGATTCCTTTATTAAGTTTAGAGCTCTTTAAAGACATGAATTGTGAATTCTATGTCTTTATATCTCTTTTAGAGCACAAGCCTGGTATGCGACATGTGATACGTGCTCAATACATATTTGCTAAGGAAATCTAACAACAACCAAATGTTCTCTGTCTGAGAGTCTCATTTCGGCTTAGGACAGCCCACAGCATACTCAGAAAAAGGCAGAAAAAAATCCAGTCCATCCCAGGAATGGCACTTGGGGCTGCAATGAGCAAAAGCTGCACTGGCTAACCTAGCCCAGGCTGCAGGGGCTGGCTCTCCAGCTGCGCTGCACAGTGAATGACCTGTCAATGGCATTGCAGAGGACAGTGCCATGGAAACTGCATTTCCTTGCTTTATAACCCCGGGAACTGTAGCATTACCCAGAACAGTTGTCGTGACTCATGTAACTATCGCCATGGTGGAGTCTTGGTTGTTGTCCAGGGGTTACTGGTTGAGAATTCTGATTTTCTCAAATAGTTTCCTTGTCCTTCCAGCTCAGATGCTGGAGAGGGTGAGCACTCTGTCAGCGCTTTCTCTAGGAGTCCCAGCCAACCCCGAGAGCCCAGAGCCTTCAGTTATTGACATGTGTCTCTCCTTCCCGCACACTTTCCTGGTTGTTTCAGCCGTTGTGTGCTGATATCCTTTTATTAGTCAATCAGCCCACTCTCCTCCGGAGCTGTACCACTCTAGGCCCGATTTTCCTCCCTGGGGTTGAGTAAAAGTGTTGGGCTAAACAGAGCAATGGAAATATAGAGAGAAAGCAAGTGAGAGAGTGATCGCATGTGAGCACGCCCATCTCAGAAATGTCATGTGACACGAGCCAAGAACAAACTGTACATATTCCAGCTATTTGGCCGCGGGTTTCCAGGAGACCAGGCCTTTGCATAGAGCAGGTGCTCTGCTATTGTTTCTTGCATAAAGAAATCTAAATATGGCTTTAAGTTTACTAGGAAACTTCTCATGTGGGGAGTCCTTACATGAGGGGGTCCTTTCCTGGCCTGAACTTGACGAGACCTGGTTCTCCACCAGGCTGGATTATTTATGGGCCAGGCTAATTGGACAGGGGTTTTCTTTTGTTCTTTTCAAGTGAGGAAAGTGGGATTATCACAGGACTCTTAAGACTCATGCTAAATTATGTTGGATGTTATCACAGTATTCTGTTTCAAATGCTTTTAGAAATGTTTTCAGATTTCCATCTTCTGGCATCACGAAACATGAGGAGAAGCCCAAGCTGTGTGGTCACACAGGCCTGAAACTGAATCTCAGCTCTATCCCCTAGGAAGTGAGCAATCGTGTGTTAGTTAACTTCTTTGTTCCTAAGTTCCTTTCTATTTATGCCAATTATTTACATATTTTCTTATACTAGCTTTTTCCTGATATTCCACAATATATTTTATTGAAAACACATAGGGCAGAGTTTGCTACATAGTAGGCACATACTTTTGTTGAATGTGTGTGTAGGGCCATAATAACAAGTAGGGCTTCTTTTTCTTATCCTTCATTAGTTCCTTCACCCTTTGTGGCCTCCAGATGACTCCGGCTCTAGCCACGTGAGTCATTCCCAGCCGTTCAAGCCTTCCTAGCTGAGGCCCTAGTGTGCCCTATTTAAATTCCTGTTCTGTGGGATTCAAGAGCAGCATAACATGGGGGCTGTTTCACACCACTAAGTTTTGGGGTGGTTTGTTATGTACAATCAATAGCCCAGACAGTCATAATTGTCATGTGTCTGTCCAGATAAATTTCAGGCATATATTAGCATACACATGTATTTATGTCACTGCCTTTTGCTTTAAGATCAATATTGTTATATACCATGATTTTAAACAAGGAATCAGTTCAGAAATGCTCTACTCACGGGTTTGCGGACGTCAGGCAAGGTCATCCAAAGAGGAAACACTATGGGGAGAACAATGAGGAAGGTGACTTGCTTGCGCGGGTTGGAAGGCCAGGCCAGGCTGAGAGGCTGGTCCTCCTCGTCGTCACCTGATTCTGTGGGCTGCTGTAGAAAGGGAGAGAGAGAGAAAAAATAACAAAACAAAAATAACGATAATGTCCATAGGCAAGAGCAAGAGCAAGAGCATGAAGCAAGAGTGGAAGCTCTGGGTCTCAGAATTTTTCCTGGGTCATCCCAGCAACTTTATCCATGTGTTTTGTAGGTTTGTAAGAGAGCCCCACTTGTCACGGTCTGAATCCTGGGGACAAACAATACAATGCCCAGTCACAAGGACTTAAGAACACTCTTCCTGAACACTCTTCAGCTTCTCAAATGAACTACATGGGCTACAGCTATAATTCATGAGCTTTTTATGAGAAATCATATCTGCAGAGCAAAAGACCCCAACGTCCACCTTGTCCTTCTACCTTCTCCTTGAGTATAAAGCCGCAGGATTCATCATAAAAATCCGTAAGAAAATATTTTTTAAAAAACTTAAAAATTGTATTATTTGTGTGTTTTTTTTAGGGCACTGATTTTGAGCAGCAAATGAAAGTAACTACAGCAATAATTCAGTAACAATACCCAGCTCCCTTGGCCCTGAAGAGTTAAACTCATGGATTATTGTGTGGTTGTGAGTTTTAACCAGTTTAATCACGTTGTTAAATTCTAAACCATTTTACGTCCAGCCAAAGTCTTATTATGCAGACATATGTCCCATTCTCCGAGAAACAGAGGACAGTGTGCGAGGCACTGAACCTGTAAGTGTCCACTGCACGAGGCCTCAGAGCCAGCAGGTAAACGCCAGAGTTTCCGACCTGGAAGACGGCAGCCAAGGTTTTACTCATCACCTGCTGAAGTCAGCAGCTTTTGAAGTCCCAAAGCTAAAAGAGACAGACGGTGGATCTGGGCCCTGGCAAGACGACCATTAGCTTGTCAGATGGGCCCTCCAAGCCTCCAACACAGCCCTGCAGACAGCATCTATCACTTCCATTCCTGCTTGTTTAAAAATGAAAGTGCAGCAGCAGGACCAAGCATCAGATCTAAAAATATCAGCAGGAACTTTTCCAGGATGCTTCCTTTTGAGACCATATAAATAACCACACGGGCTTCATAAAGCTCCTGCCCCCACAGCTTTGCTTCCAGCGTCATGGACTATTTCAGGCAGGAGCACCGACTCCCACCAGTACCTCCCTCCCTAAGGAGCTGGCAGGTGGGGCAGGTTCAGGACAGTTGGATAGGGGATAAGGACTCAACTAGAGGTAGTGTTGTATTTATTTATAATTTAAATCCTGATACTACCAAAAGGATTTGTAGTGGCTTACGCAATCACCCATACTCTCTCTCTCTCCAGGAGTTAAATTAAAAATAAGAACAATAATTAAAAAGGAATTTTAAGCCATACTGGACAAGGTTGGCAATAACAGGTTCTTTCTCTTTGGGTGTATGTCCTTGACAGTGGGTAAAATAGTTTATAAACAGCAAATAGGAAGGGATTAAGAGGATTAGATAATAAGGCAGAATTAGGAAATTGGCGCAGCTTATTTTAGTCGTGCGGATCCTCATTAAATATACTCCTCACGCTCTCCATTCCTTTGCTATTCAATATGTTGGGAAAAAAAGAAAGATCTAAAATCAATAATCCACATTTCTACCTTAGGAAACTAGAAAAAGAAGAACAAATTAAACCCAAAGTAAGCAGAAGATTTAAAATATTAGTGCAGAAATCAATGAAATTGAAACCAGAAAATCAATAAAGTCAACAAAACCAAAAGCTGGTTCCTTTGCTATGCAATTCTTTGTGGTCCACCCGCTGCTTTCTTTACTCCATTCTGACGGCTCCCACCCGTGGCAGAAGCGTGGGCGGTGCTGTCCCCAGTTCCCCTTCTGAGCCACCTCCATCTCTTCCCAGGAGATACAGCAGATGTAAAGAGTATCATTCCCTATTGAGATCACCAGCCTCCCAAAGAGTCAGCTGGACACATGAAAAATCTCTGTGTAATGAGGCCAATGAAGCTTAAGGAGACAGGTGCATTTTAACTGTTCCTTCCCAGATATGATCTTTTTTGTTAACACAAGTAAATGACTTTTGCCTCCCCACCTGATAGATGCCTCAGAATTGGGGAGGACCACAGGAGGGTTGAGCCATTGCGCCCTTCTGAATAGGTGTCCCGTCTCAAACCAGATAGGTGTTTTATTCACTCAGAGATTTGCAGCACTTCCCTGAAGACTCAGCAAGCTGATCTATGAGTTCATCAAGGCTCCTCCCCCTCCCAGGGATGACACTCTAGTCTGGTATCCCACTACCGTCCACAATTTATAGCAACTTCTTCTAAACTCTAAGTTAACCTTTTTGTGAGAAAAAAACATAAGCAACTCTTTATGACTCATATCATTTTAATGACACCAACAGATGGTGACATTTCATCAATAACCCTTCTGCTTATAACCTATGGGATTAGCTCCTTTCTCCATCTGCCAAAGTCACCAGGCAGGCGGTGCCACTAGCAAATAGCAGAAAATAATTGTCTGTTTAGATGCATAAGCTCTAAACACACTACTGTCCAAGTCAAACAATTAGATATATTGTACAGCTTCCAAAAGATGCATTTGAGGTGGCTGTTCCTAGGGCAGAAATGGATGAGGAGCGACTGTGTCTTTGGCCATATAAATAGTGCTCTTCGTGGGGACTGAATAGCCCCTGAGGGGACCAGTTCTGCTATACAGAGGTACAAGAGGCCATTACCCTGGGGTGGATTTGAGAGCTGTCTTGGGAGCAAGTCTGTCAGTATATTTTAAGGAAAATTCTCTTTGTTTTTCCAAGTCCAATCCCTCTCTAGTTCAATGGGCAACAGCTTGCAAAATGGTTAGAAAAGTGGAAAAAAATTCCTTTCCAAGTCTGGGGCCCATTTGCCTTTGCCCAAACTGGGGCTGCTGGTACGTTCATTAGTCTTAGCCCCAGGGAGAGTCTGCTGAGGTTAGGGCACTGATTTTCCAATTTTTCCTGGAGTTGTGGCTTCCTGGCTTTGACCTTGCAACAACCCAGCCTTACTTCCTAAAATTTCTGTGGTGTTCATAGAAAAAAAAAAAAAACAATTTAAAGTGACCCAGAAAAAATTCAAACAACTTTTCATATAAGGGTTTAAAGTAGTTTGAAACCTACAGGGAATCTCTGCAGAAGCCCTAGAATTGCGCCAAACCAGGGCCAGTAACGATTGCTTTAGGGCTTCGCAATCTCTGATATGGAAAATCTCAGACTAAACAAAGTCCTCTAAGTTCCCACAGAGCAACCTGTGAGACTTAGACCCTCACAGCAGACCCCGAGGGACTCAGTGCAGCTCGGCAGGAAGAGTAGAGGGTAGAATCAGGAATCCTGGCTGCCAGTCTTCGCTCCAGCTGTGATTCTTTGGGCAGCAGCCACCATTGTCTGCAGGTATGCACGGAGTTCCTTTAGGTGCAAGGCAGTGTGCTGTGTTCTAGGACTCTTGGTTTCCAGGAGACTTGAATTTAAAAGGAGGAGACAGAACAAATGGCCCCCAAAAAACTTATTTACCCAGTTACAGAAATGCTGGCAGAATATGTGGCAAGAACTTCTGATTGTTCTCCACTATCTCTTCTGCCTGTTATAGACTGAATTGTGTTCTCCCCAAATTCATATGTTGAAGCCCTATTTCCTAGCACCTTGGAATGTGACTGACTGCATTTGGAGGTACGGCCTTTTTAAAGAGGTGATTAAGTTAAAATGAGGCCATCAGGGTTAGTCCTAAGGCAAGACGACTGGCGTCCTTATAGGAAGAGAAGAGCTGGCATCGATGGCACAGTGGTAAGCACAGCTGCCTTCCAAGGAGAGGAGAGGAGGACACGCAGGGATACGTCGAGGATTTGCATGCAGAGAGGAAAGGCCATGTGAGGACACAGAAGAAGGCCGCCATCTGGAAGTCAGGCAGAGAGGCCTCAGAGGAGAACAACCGTGGGAGCACCTTGCTTTTGGACTTCCAGCCTTCAGAGCTGTGAGGAAATACATTTCTGTTGTTTAAGCCACCCAGTCTGAGTGATTTTCTTATAGCGGCTCTAGCAAATTAATATACTGCTCATCTGCTTTAGTGACAGCAAGCCCACTTTTACCTAGGCCTGGAATAAAGACTTCATTTTCAGTCTCTGTTGAAACTAGGTGTGGTCATGTGATTAGGTTCTGGCTGATTGGGACGTAGTCACAAGTATCTTCTACAACCTCTGGAACATACCTATAAGGGTGGACGTGTGTCCTTCATCATTCCTTCCCAATTCCTACCGACTGGAATGGGGACATTTAGTCAGCGCTTGAACAGCTGTCTTGGGCCATGAAGTAGAGAAAAAGTATAAAAGGCTCTGAGCCCCTGACACCCAGCAAGAGCCGTTCTAGCCCCGGGCTGCCTGCACTGCTTATACTAAAATTCTATTTTATTCAAGCCACAGTTATTTTGGGTTTCTGGTCGCTCACATGGAACCTTATCTGGATTGATCCAGTGATCTCTTTGTGAGGAATCAAGGGAGAAATATCTTTCACATCTTGGCACTAGAAAAAGTCACACTTCTTTTGAGAAACTTTGGAAAAGTCTTAGAAATACTGTGAACCAGGTATATGATGCTATTTTTCCTTTGCTTTCCACTGGGGATTTCACAACCAAATTTGTGACCCCACCCGGCAATCACAGTGCAGCGCACTCCAACCTCACTCTTTTCCTTTCCTTCACATCCTTTGCTGAATTCTCTCAAAACTACTCATTTTATTCTTTTTCATCACAAGGATTTTTGCTAGCAGCCTTGAATCTCTGTGAAACAAACTGGGGCAGATCTAAAAGTAAAACTCCTCAGTGCTGTAATGGAATTTTGGGGGTGACTTTAGCAAAGATGGTGGGGCAGGAGCAGATGTTATTCTAAGTGGCAACTTGTGACAAATGGACAAAATCCTTCCAGGACTCACTTATCAACAGTGAAGGCTGGTTTCAGGAGAACACCTACCAATAGAAGAGAACAGTCCCAGGAGTCAGTTAGCATCTACTGGGAGGTCTCTGAAGCAATCAACCTATTTTAACTCTTATTTATCTAGTGCACGGGAGGAGTAGCAGCAGCCTGTCTGTATGCTACTATCATGGGAAGCTGTTTGGCTTTTTGTGTGTGCGCCTTACACTGTTCCTACCTGGGCCTGGTATGGACAGTTAGTCCCAGAATAAACGTTAGATCTCCAGAGGTTACATCTCTAGCCAGAAAGATATTTCTTGGAAGCAACCTAATTTCTTATTCTTGTCTCTGAAGGGCAGTGTGCAAGATTTCAGTGTGAAGGTGAGTCCACTTTAATGCAATCTTTTCTATCAGAGAATTAAAATGAAAACCCAGAGGCATCTGAAAATAGGCCACCTTCAAATTCAGTTTTATTGATTGGTAATAACATCTCATCTCCAGTCAACAAGAAGTGATCTCAGCGGATAGCCTGGACCTGCCTAGATGTTAGCTCATTTAGGGTTTGATTCAAGCTGGAAGGAAAGTTCTCACTTCTCTCTCCTTCCACAAAAGGACCATGCGCTTCAGCACTTAGGAGTGCCGCCTGTTCTCATTGGGGAGCCCCTTCGGTTTGGCATGATGCTGAATAAAATAAAATGTCAGCCCTTAAATATCCATATAAACTTATAATTCATTTACTATAAAACACTGTTCTATGATAAGTTGGGTAAAGATGAAGATTTTAAGTGATTTTTATTTCTACTTAAAGAGAATGGCTCTTAACATATTTATTGTTGCTATTTCTATAATTTATATATGTAGAAGAAAATCATTTTATATCTCCACATTGTTCAGCCACAAAGATGCCCACGTGTGCATCTGGGTCTGTGCATGCTGGGAATCACCAGCAGGGCCCAGAGGGGCTAAGAGGGGCACTGGCCTCAGAAGTGAGGTTGGGTACGTGCATCAAGGATATTAAAAATGTCATACTCAACACAGTTTTTAAAAAGGCACTGATAAAACATGTGCCATGTCTAGACTACGTGGGAGGCAGTCACCTGTAAACTGGGGGCAGTAACTCAGGCAGTTGTAGGGTGCACTGTGCCTGGTAGAGATCAGATTAGGAAGTGTTGATTCCCTTCCCTTCCGCCCTTAATCTCATCTCTGTGACTGACTAGTTATGTGACCTTAAGCAAACCAATGTAAATGCTGGAATAGTCAAAGAACATATACTACATGTGATCTGCAGACACCCGATCCTGGTGTACCTCACTGTCTTTCAGCCTCCAGTGGTCTTTAAAAACCATTGTGAGGCAGAACTTCTTCGTCCCCTAGGCTGCTTTAATGTGGGACAAACCTCCTGTCCAAGAATTCGTCATTCAATTCATTGTATGGACACCATTAGCTCAGGAAAGAAGCTGCAAACACAGACCTCTGCAATCATTTAGAATAGGAGTTTTAGGCTTCAAGAGGGGGAGCCCCAGAATTTCAGATTTCAAGAGCCCTGATTCATTGAGACTACACCCCTCATTTGACAGATGAGGACCCTAAGATGAAGCGAAGTGCTGCAGGAATTCCCAGTGTGAGGCTGGGCCCAAGTGACCCTCCTTTACTCCCAGCCCAAGGCTCTTCCTCCCTTCTATGATGCCTCCATTCCTCAATCCTAAACATAAGTATAAATATGCCTTATGCCCAATCAAGCCAGGCTTCCTGGCTTTATTTTATAATAAATTTGACCTATTAAACCAAAAATGCCAGCTATAGCAAACACTAAGCATTTAATTGACATTTAATTGGGCGACATCTCCAAGGAGCCTGGTACAAATTTTAAAGATGAAATGTGAGTGCTGATAAGATTTCAATGAATGTCAGGATTTTGAATATAGAGAAAGAAGGAAGTCTTGTTCTTTAACATCTCTGTCCAAGAATTAAGTGCAGAAATTTAGCCTAGCCTTGATATAGAAGGAGGTGACAACCAAGTCTACCAATGGCCAAATGAGGCCTTGAGACTTTATGTGTGCTCCATTGCTTGATGTGCCCCCCGGTTCCCATAACTGTGGGTAATTCCGCACTGGCCACCTCTAAAATGAATCTCAAGGGGACACTGTAGAAGATGCATTATGTCCTTTACAATCATAAACTTTCCTAGGGCTAACTTTAGCAAGGACTGAAATAGGAGGTGGGTTATTTCCAGACTCCAGCATTCAGTGTTCAAAGGCCAAGAGAAGCTCAGCTGAAGAATATGCACAGCAAAACAGTGTCTTCAAACATGGACTCTCTGCTTCTCCTCCCACCTCCGTTCCCTTTTAGTATTGAAGCATTAAAAGTACTGTCTTTGATAGAGGTGGCATGTTTTACTCGTCCAATTAGGTTTCCTTGGGAACCGGTGAGAAGGTGTGTGTGCCTGCGTAGAGCGTGTGTGGGAGGTTGCGGGGGGAGAGGAAACCTTGACAGTGTCTTACCTAACGACGGGGTAGCTGGAGAAGGGGTTTATAGACAGAGACCCGCTTCTGCTCCTGAATGTTCTACAACATTATTGCTGTTACAGAATCACCCATAAAAAGTACTTAGAACGGTGTCTGGCACATAGTAAACAATAAATGCTGGTTGTTATTATTTTAAATACATATTCAAGGAAATAATTTCTTCACAGATATGCATGAGAAAGTGGTTTGGGTGAAATATGACATTTCCAGTCATGAAATTCTATAACTCAACGATTTTATGTGGAAGTGGAAACTGTAATAATTTTGTTCTTCCACCTATCCATTCATCTGACATTTACGGAGCATTCATTGACTGTAGTGATGTCAACAATCAAATTTATTTTCCTCCTGGGTAAGATGAATAAAGGACATGAAAGGGAAAATCTCACAGCCCTAAGCAGAGAATGCTATTTTATTCCAGCAGGTAGAGTGTAAGTAGAATTTCTATCAGAAACAAAACTTCCAAACAGATGGCAAGACTCAAAATATTGTGACACCTTGATTCTGTGTTTTGTGCAGAGCTGAAGTCAATAGTAGCGTTGGAGCTCTCAAAGGAAGAAACCACCGAAACGCAGTCCCACTTTAATAAAGTGACAGGCTCTGAAGCCAACAACTATTTGGCAAGTGGAAAGCACCTCCCAAGACACAGGCCAAGCGCTGTCCATCCCGTCAGCTTAAATCACGCCAGTGCTTTAGTGCAAAGGAAATACGAGAAAAAGATAATATCCATATGGTCAGTGTATTAGTCTGCTTGGACTGACATGAAAAAAAATGCCATTTTATCTTTTTTGAAGATCTCACTTTTAAATAGATTTTTTGACTTTGCAATAAATTATTGGGTTCACTTGCTGTAATTTATTTTTCAAGTGCCTTCCCTCCCTACTCGTTCTTGATTGAGTCTTAGAAAAATCTCTTTATTTTTGTTCTCTTTGTTTCTCAATGTCTTTGCATTTGTATTTTTTACTAATGTCCCTCATTCTCTGCACTCTGTTCTTATCCTCTATGTTTCTGGCACTTATGTTTTCCAAGAGACAAGTCAAAAAGAGGTAAGTCAAAAAGCATCTCTTTCTGGAAGGCAGCACTAGCTGAGACATTTGTCTTACCTTCTGTGTGGACAAGCTAAACCAACAGAGCTAACATTTAAGTAGCAGAGTTTTTAAAAAGTGATACATCTCCGCTCTCCTAGTGATAGGAAATCACTCCTCCATATATAATTCACTCCTCTTATATTACTATCATCTGGTTTGTTTTACATATAGATGGAAAAAACCTAACAAGGAATTCAGCATAACTCATGGATATGGACAACAGTGTGGCGATTGCAGGGGGGCAGGGGAGTGGGCGGAGGTAGAAAAGGGTATAAGGAGGATAAATAGAAATGGAAAAAATAAAATAAAAAAAGAATTTAGCACCTTAAACCCAAAATGATAAGATTTCACTAAGCATTGGCAACCTGAAAAAACTTAATTTGCTCCTACATACTTTGAATTGAAACCAAGGTCTCAAAATATTTTGCTGTGAGTGATGAAGTTGTCTGAATGTTAGTTTTCCCAGAAGCCAAGAAACCATTTATTATAATGTAAAATGGCATTTGGAGAGTCTGGTGAAATGCAATTGCTTTCCTTCACTTTGCATTTTACCCAAATAATTCTGAGGTGCCACCTGCTGACAAGAGAGGTTCTCTCGGTGCTGCTGCTGTAAATTGGCTTTCTCACGGTTCTCACGGGCTCTGTGCACCCTGCTGACACAAATCATAAAGACCAGCCAACATAAAAGCACCTAGAGAATCATAAAAAATAATTCGAGAATAATTCTCATGATTTAATGATCAAGTGGATTAGAGTTACTCATAGGAACAGTAATAGTAATGTCAGTATATTTTTTTCCAGGGCGGTAATGGAGTTTTCCCCTTTTTATTAATAGTCATCTCTTACTCTATCTTATGTGAATAATTAATAGACACTTTTAAAGCTTCCAGAAAGCACACAATGACAAATAGTATAATTAACAGTAAAATTCTTCGTGAATGTACAATTCTTTGTCAATATTCAAATTCAGGCAGTAATGCAAGAGTTGGATCGATGTCTATTTTATTTTTAAGTCTGTTCACTAGGCCCTTGAGTGCATCTTAAGCAGTTGGTAAATTCTGTCCAGGCTGTCAGACATAGAAATTGAATCAACTTTTCCTTAAAAAAAAAAAAAGTATTTATTTATTTATAAATTTACTATATTAAAATATTATAATTTATATATGTTAGATATTTGTATAAATATAAATTTATTTATATATTTATTTATATATATTTAAGAAAAAAATGTCTCCTCCAGAAATGGAACCCGTGTGCTAAGGTTTGATAGGCAGGACACTGTAATCTCTATTTTTGTTTGTTTTATAGTTTGTATTGGGTTTCCTCTGATGCTCGTGAGTTTCCTTTCTATGGAAATCATAGATCTAAAAAGGCTTAGGCCTTGAAAAAGTGAGTGCGATGGAACCTTTGGATAGTCTTGTCCTTCACTCGAACGCCTCGGCCTGTCTCCACCCGCCTGCCCCTGGGCCCAGCTGTCGCACACACGGAGACGCAGGTGCAGTTTCCACCGGAGCCCCTGTTTCTCGGGTGCTGGAATCTTCTGTTTCACTGATGTTCCAGGACATTGAATAATCTCATTAATAGGGGGTATATGTGGTCCTTGGCTGTTTTAAGCCTTTAAGAATGGTGGCCCTGGATATTATACCTTAATTCTTTAGAACAGATATTTGCTCTTTGAATAATAGGAGGGTTTCAGGTTCGCAAACTGTGTGAAAATTCACTGCTGGTAGGAATGAAAACATTTCCTACCTAAGGATAATATTTTATCTTATTGTTTAAAATTTTAAAAAAAGATTTTATTCATTTTTTAGAGAGAAGGGAAGTGAAGGGAAGGAGAACAAGAGGGAGAGCACGCCCTCAGCCGGGGACCTGGCCCACAACCAGGGTTCGATGGCCTGGCTAGGAATTGAACCAGCAACCTTTTGGTTTGCAGGCTGCGCTCACTCCACTGAGCCACACCAGCCAGAGCCTGAGGGTAATATTTTAGAAAGAAAGAATCATATGGATTCTAGGTGCCATCTACTTAGATAATCTTGGGAATCCTTTTCAGAGCTAATGTTTTTGATCGATATCAATTATGAAGTCTCTCTAAGGGGCTCTAAAATTATAGTTCTAGTTTTAGCAATAATCCAAAATGAGCTGCTGTCTTTGATAAGGATGCTTTTTTCCTACCCTCAGAGACCCAGATTTAATAGAAGAGAGAAATCTTTATGCATTTTTTAGAGAAATCTACAATCACAATCACTTCCATCACCTTTCCCTTCTCACCCCTTACTCAGTCACATAACACACAAACGTTTTTATCTACACCGTGAGGCTTTATGGAAGCAGATTTTAAAAATTCTACCGGGTTTAGGTAAAGACCAAAGCTGGACTGAGGAGAAATAAATCAGGGATTAATTTCCAAAGGGAGATACAAAGTGCTTAACATGATAAGGTAATATTTGCATTGTAAAGTGAGGAAATAAGAAAAAGCCTGCATTTCACACATATCTCTGCATCTCTGTATCTCTGTATCTCTGTATCTATCTATCTATCATCTATTTATGTTTGTATATAAATCCGTTTTCTTGTATAAATCTGGTCTCCCTAAGGACAGAGAGAAATTTTAGAAACAAAAATAAAATAAAAGCTGCAACATAGAGAAAGCCATCTCATGATACACGAAGATGTAGGATACAATTTAAAAACAAGTTAGATTTTTTTCAGATTTCAGAATCTACAAAATTTGCGAGGCATTTGCCCTCCTCCTCTTTCACTGTGAGCGAGCCCGTATTTGGGGGGTCTGATGGGGCGGCGGGAGCACTGTGACGCAGCGGGGCGGGCAGACCCATGGAGCGAGCCAGCCCTGGGCGGTCACCTGGATCTCGTCTGGACCGACAGAATTGAAATGTGAAAAAACGCTGGGTTCCGGGTGGGAGAAAATATTTCTTCGAATTGTCTTTCAAACCTGGATAAATTCCCAACCCTGAACATTTGGAAGGTTGATAAATTCTCAGTGGCAGCTGAAATCAGCTCCCTCTATGTTAGAATCAACAATACTGTGTCAGCAGGCATTGGGAGGAGATAATTAGCACTAAGCCGTTTAAGAAGTCAAATTATTTTCTTGGTTTCACAGAATGTACAGATGAAGCAAAAACTCCTGCAAAGGGGCTTCCTCTGTGAGAGAATTTTTAAAATCCTCTTTGTTGCCAGTGTAAAGTACATACCGAAGAAAGCTATCAGAGATGAGGTATTGATGTAAAATTAGTTCACTTGTAAACATGGTTTTTAAAGATTTTATTTTTATTTATTTTTAGAGAGAGGGGAAGGGAGGGAGAAAGAGAGGGAGAGAAACAGCAATGTATGGTTGCCTCTCACATGGCCCTCATGGGGACCTGGCCCGCAACCCAGGCATGTGCCCTGACTGGGAGTCGAACCGGGACCACTGGGTTCCCAGCCCGCGCTCAATCCACTGAGCTACACC